>NDGM010933788.1:0-15788 GCA_002564305.1 Octomys mimax
GGGATTGAACTCAGGTCCTTGAGCTTGCCAGGCAAGTGCTTATCCTACTGAGCTATCTCTCCAGCCCCTATTCCGTTCTTAATATGCGAGTATGAAGAGACAGATTTAATCTATTGAGTCAAGGGCTCTTCAACTCACAGTCCTTAGAAAAACCTAGGATCATAGTCCAGTAAACTGTTTGGAAATAAACTCAGATAAAGGAGGATGAGGATGTTGTTCAAATTGTCAAGGTGATAGGTGTGAGAGAACTGGATGCGCCTTGAGGTAGTAAGCGTGCTGAAAGGTTCCACAGGCAATACATTGCACAATCTTAGCAGAAGGACTTTGCAGATGAGTCTGAAATGGAGTGTGAGAGGCACAGGTCCAGGAGACGATGTCTGGGTGGCCTGAGCTGCTAGGATATGGTGATGCTAATGATTGTCATGCATTGGAAGCAAGGCGAACATTTGAGTAGAGAAGAAACGATTCATTTTGTGTGGGATGTGTCACATTTGAGAGCATCTGTGTTCGTAGGCTTTCCTGTTGCTGGAGCACAACACCTGTCACCTCAGCTGAAGGAGAAGAGGTTTAATTTCACTCATGGTTTCAGGGGATTCAATCCATGGTCAGCTGGCTTCAGTACAGGAACAGTGTCACCAAAGGGCATGGTAGAGAAGAGCTGCTGGGTTTGCAGTGACTGGAAAACAGCAGGGGGGAGTAGCATCACAGAGGAAGAGGAGAGCAAGCAGATGCAGGCCCCAGGCCACGGCTCCATGACCCACCCAGACACTCCAAAACACACTCTTCCACTGCCTGTTTGGCTCTCAAGCCAGTCAAGTAGACGCGACCAAGGTTTGAGTTCAACACCCTATAACAAGTGATGGGTTAATACAAGAAAAGCATAACATGTTTACACAACTGAAGTTTTGCATGATGTGGGAACTTTCAAAAATGAAGTCCCAGAGATGCAAGGGAAGTTGTATTTTTATGCTTAGGTCTGGTGAATACTAGACAGCTGTTAAAAGATGATTGGCCTTACAATAACAGGAAGACGAGGGAGCCCAGGAGGACCCTCTGTCTGCTGTCTTGGCCTCTGCACTGCGTTGTTTCTTCCCATGGGTGGGCTGGATCCCCTTGGAATGAGGATCATATAATCTACTATCAGACAAGTTAGACTGGAGAATGTTTATGTAAATTCCTATACAGAAGTCCAGGCAAAGTGTAGAGTGACTTTGCTAGGTTTTATCATTTGATTTAATGGAGAAGGGGATAGTGCTTTTTATTTCTAATTTTTTAAACTTCACTGGCGGAAATCCGACTTCTCATTTCTATGATTTGCTGTAGTGGGAGAAAGGAGGGTAAGAGATGGGAAAGCTGGGGATCAGAGAGAAATGGCAACTGGGAGCTTCTGGGGCTGTCTGATCTCTACTCCCTAGAGATCAACACACTAGAGCATCGTATTTAGCCCTGGAAATACATTGGTGCTTCTGAATTCTGAGGCCAGAATGAGGAAAGACCCAGGAAAATGTGAGGTCTCAAAGCCTAGAGAAGGGTAAATTTCTTTATTTACTTTAAAAATATATATATATATTTTAGTACAGGGTCTACAGTGTCTCACTACATAGATTGGATTCCTAGTGACTCTCCTGTTTACAGCCTCCCAAGCCCTGGGGTTACAGGAGGGCACCACCATACCCAGTCTCAATAGCCACCTCAGTGCACCCTGGGGGCAGGGCTGGTATGGCTCACTGGGAATGAACGCTGGTCCCTGTGTCTGCCTAAGCAGGCTCTTTAGTCTGCTGAGCTATCTGTGCGGCCCAAGAAGGACAAATTTCTAGAAGGGCTTCTCAGCCATATTCAAGGATGAGATGAGATGAAGAAAAAGAATCAACCACTGGCATTAGCCCAACGTAGCTCATCAGTGATATTGATAAGAATCATATCAAGGAAAAGTGGCAAGAAAGCTGGGTCTTTCTGGCTAAACACATGGGCTTGGGATTTAGCCAGATGACAATAATAGAAATCATCAACTATGACTCAGAATCTATCAGGTGTTTTACTTACTTATTTTTGGTACCAGGGATCAAACTCAAGACCTTGTGCTTGCTGGGCAGGTGCTTAAGCCCCTGAGCTATCTCTCCCCAGCTCCCAGTCAGGTGTTTCACAAAAGTTGTCTTATCTTCTTCTCCAAGCAACTCCATGAAGGAGACAGAGGCAGAGCCAGAGCACTTCCTTACACCCAGTATACATAGAGAAACAGGAATTAATTATTTTAGCAATTAGTGCACTAGTTCATCAGTGGCGAAAGCAGGATTCAAACAGAAGCTACTTGACTCAAGGGCCACACTGTAATCACTTGGTCTGCAGCTGTCTTGTAGACTCACTGCATGATCACAAGTCAACTCCTTTCAGACTTAGGTTTTCTACAATTTTCATAAGGTTAGAATCCTTCCAAATTGAGTATTTGGGAGCATTCATAGAATTATTGTCCACAAAGCTCCTCACGCAGTACCTGGTACCCAGCATGTGCTTATTCTTGATCTAGTGCAGATAAGGAACCCAGGACCAGCAGAAGCCAGGTGGCTTGTCACAGGCACCGCAAGAGTGGCAGAAACAAGACTGTAAATGCCTTGCCTTCTGGCCCAAATCACTGAATGTGAAGGACCTCTTGGAAGCTCCCTATCAAGGGATCAAATGCTCCTCAATGCGGTCCCAGTGCATTGGTTAGCTGCTGTTCAAAATACTCCCTGCTCTGGCAACAAATAACTCCCAGTGTCATTACCTGCTTGATGCCTTTTGAAGCAGCACTGCTCCCACGAGTGCTCCATCACCAGAGTGACAGCCCCTCGTGTTGTACATCTCCCAAAGCTGACACACTGCTTTTGTGTTTTAAAAGGTCTAAGATCGATCACAGAAAGTGCCATTCCAGAAACCGGAAGGTATATGTTAGGCCGTCCTACAGATGGGAGGGAAGAATGCCTGATAATATGTTTCCACCATCGCAATCTGTCTCAGCTGTGCTTTGGTTATGAGTGCACAAGAGAATTTTACAAGCTGGAATTGGATTTGGGATGATTCCCAAGCTGGAAATTTACATGGTACCTTCAGAATCATGGACAGTGATGTGGAAGGGACTCTAATGAGTGATTCGATCAGAGGCTTTGTATTTGTCATTGTGGGAGACTAAGGGACACCTAAAGGGATCCCCAACTCCTGGGCTGTGGATGGGTGCCTTACAGGTCCAGAGCTTGTTAGGAACCTGGCCACACCGTAGGAGGTGGCGGTAGACAAGTGAGGGCAACTCGATCTGTGTCTCCAGCCCGTCTCTTCCACCGGCATCACCACCAGGTCTTCACCTCTTGTCTCATTAGCAGGCATTAGTTTCTCATAGGAGTTTGGGCCCTGCTGCATAGTGACCATTTCAGGGACCTAGGCCACAAGTTCCTTACAAGAATTAATGTCATCCTAATAGAAATGATGTGTGCAATACTAGAAATACCAAGTGTACAACAAATGTAAGGTACTTGCATTGTTTTTCAGCCACCTTCTCCGCAGTCCATGGAAAAAATGGTCTTCCAAGAAACTGGTCCCTGATGCCAAAAGGTGAGGACCTGTGTTCTGGAGCCTCTGTGTGTGAGGATCATGAAGGGGCCTAACTCTGGCTCCCATCCTGGTTTTATGACAACAACTATCTTCAACTGCTTTCCAAATAGAGTTTGCTACACACAGTAGTTCCTGTTATATATGGGGCATATGCTCTGAGACCACCCCCCCCCAGCCACACACACACGGGGAATGCTAGGAACCATGGGTAATACCTAGCACTACGTATACTATGCTTTTTCCTATACATCCATAGCTCTGGTGAAGTTTACTTTATATATTAGGAACAGTAAGAGATTAACAGCAACAAATGATAATCACAAAGAACAATATGCTATAGTGAAAGTTATATGAGAGTCATCTCTCAAGGTATCTCTCATTGTCCTTGGTTGCCCGTGTGACAGTGTGAGATGATACCGCGTCTCTATGATGAGATAACCTGAAGTGATTGATGTAGGCATCATGTCATAGCATTCAACTACTGGGTCAAGGTTACTTGACACAAGCACCGTGCTAGGCTGGCACTCCCTCCGACAATGGGGACTGCTACTAGGTGACTGACTGGTAGGCTTGTGGAGAGCATGGATTCACCTGCAAAATGCTGCTCACATCCCTGGCAGGATGCAGGACCCATTCCCATGTGTACTGGGAATGGTACACACTTTAAAATTTATGGGTTGTTGATTTCACAGTCTTCTATTTTACGTTTTCAGACCATGTGGACCAGCTGAAACTGCAGGAAGTAAAACTGGATAAAGGAAGATTATGTGCACTTTTGGGGAAAAGAGTTCTTGAACTCAGAAAAAAGTTGAAAAACCGCTTGTTTAGTCTAACTTTCTTATCTCAAAGATGAGGAAATTAAGGTCTAGACCAGGGAAAAGATTTTCTGATATATAAGGGATAGCTTGTCCCAGAATTTAAATCAGAACTTGAGCAGGTCTTTTGAGAATTTCTTTTTCTTTATTCAGTAAGACTGTAAGTAATTTGAGTCTTGACCTTAGCTCCAGCACAGGGATTAGTAAATCTTTCTTATAAAAATCTATTCTAGATCATACATATTTTAGCAGACTATTAACTGTTATAACTAATTCTGCCTTGGTAGTACACAGCAGAGGTTATGGGTTGTGTCTAGAAAGCCTCTTGTGGTCATGGGGCTTTTTCAGAGGTAGCTGGAGCTAGAGTGTTTGAGGCTGAGATTAAGGGTGTGTGATTAGGGAATCAGTCCACTGATTGGTTTGGCATAGTTCTGGCTGGGACTAAAGGTATGAATGCTACACCCACCCTAGGGCAGGTAGCCTGCATACAATACAAGAGATGGAAAGAGGCTTGTCTACTTTTCCTTTGTTGCTTTTGCTACTGTGTGGGTACCCAGGAGTGTTCCCTCTGCCATGCCCCTCTGCCGTGTGCCACTCAGCCTGGGAGCCAGCCAACCGGGTTATGCACAGAGAGGAGGCAATCATACTTACATACAGCAAGAGTGAATTAAACTATTGATTTCTTTAGACAGCAGACCCAGCTAGGAACCAGTGGGGCTGTCCCATAGTCAAGTGTCTCCTATGAAGGAGATCATACATTCTGCCTTAAACTATCAGTTGGACCTTTGGGGAGACTACACAAAAAGAACCTGAACCTGGCCTTGGGTGATGTCACCAGATTGAGAAAGGAGCTTGATCTCAGACGGAGGAGCTAGCACAGGGCTGAACTCCTGCAGTGCGGGCAGGGGAGTCAGGAGTATGAGGAGGCTGTGGGGAGATTGCAGAGGGCCTGAGGGGCAAGACGGAATCTGATTCTAGTAGATGGAGGGGAGCCATGCAAAGGGTTGTAAGCAGGGGCATGCTACGATCATGAGGCATTTCATTGAGAAGGATGTGGGCATAGGGATGTGGTTCAGGGGAAGGAGATGTGTGAGGAAGTCAGTGACTGTCCTCTCAGCTCCTACTTACAGAAGTTCTTACCAAGAACCATTTCGATATGTGAGGCACAGTGGGTGTGTGTTGCTTTAACTAAGTATGCGCTCAGAGCCAGGGGACTACAACTCAGTGCTTGTCTACTTCTCATGAGCTGTGTGCACTTGGAAATGTCACTTAGCCTCTCTGAGCTTCAAGAGCCTCCTATCGGAGCAGGGCTGGTAATACCTGCTGCCACAGATTTCTTCAAAGATTAAACAGGATCATGTGTTAAAGCTCCACTTTAAGTCCTATTTTAAATGTATAAATACATAGCAAAGTGTTTTTCTTTTAATATAAACCGAATTCTCAAAGAGATTAAACCTGAAGGGGGATTTATCCTGCCAGAGATGGGCACTATTCTTGAAGCTGTAATCCACTGTGGAAATGAGGGATCATTTAGACATTTCTCATGGATCATTGGGATAGTCTCAAAGGCCTGAGAATGGATTTTAAGATGTCTCCGGGGCCGGAATTTTAATAAAATGTACATTCCTTGTAAATTGCATTGCTCACATGAAAATTTGCTTTCCACTACAAATAGAGATTGCTGCTAACATCAGTGCCAAATGAGGATTGCATTATTTTAAATTTGATTGATGCTGTTCTCTTGTGCATTCCTGAAAGAAATATACTGAAGTCAGGTGATTCCATGCCAGTGTTAAGTGATTCTTAGCATGATGGTTATTCAATAAAAATGTTCTCCTTCAGTGTGCAGGAGGTACTCCTACAACTCGATTCAATTTCATGCAGAGGGTGTGAATATTCATTTTCCCCAATTGTTACCGAGAGTCCAATTTTAATTTGTTTGCTATTTCTGTTAATACCAAGGCCCACTTAGTCTACCCATTGAAAGTCCTTAAGAATATTAACAGGGAATCCTCATAGAATTGCCACAGAGTTTTTAAATGTTTGTGATACCCTGACAGGCTTTTAGTTTTAGCTCAACATTAAGTAGATTTCATTATTAACAAGAATATGTGCAAATTAAAATGAGGCCATTAACATCTTGAATGTACTGCATATTAAAAAAGAAAGCAAATTGGGAAAAAATTGGAAAATGTATTTTGCAAAACAAAAAGCGTTCAAAACAGAGAAGAGAAACGAAATTTAGCCCTACTGTATAACTTGTAGTATTTACAACCAAGTACTGAGAAATATTACTTAGGAGAAAGTGAACTGGACGGAAAACCTGAGGCCTGAGTTTCAGACTTAGGGGCCAACTTGTCATAAGCCAGTTCACTGGGAAATGGTTTGTGGTATGCCTACAAAAGGTACCTACAAAAGTGCCGCCCCTGCCCCCAGGGGGCGCTGAGATGGCGATTGAGAATGTGCATGGTGGCGTGCCTGTGATCCCAGCACTCGGGAGGCTGCAAACAGGGGCATCACTACGAGTCTGATCTACACAGTGAGACCCTATAAACCCTGTACACCCTGTTGTAAATACAAAAAAAGTACCTAAAATGCATTTTTTTCCTCTCTCCCACCCTCCCTGCCTTCCTCCCTTCCCTCCTTGTCTCTCTTCCTTCCTTTCACGGAGGACTGATTCTAGAGCCTCCACACTAAGTTACATCCCCAGCCCTTTTTATTTTGTATTTTTTATTTTGAGACAAAGTGTCACTCACTACATGGCCCAGGCTGGGCTCAAGCCTTTGATCTGCCTGCATCAGCTTCCCAGAGTACTGGGATTATACTTGTGCTTTACCATGCCCAGCTTGTTCTAAACTTTTACATGAAGTGTTTTTAAAGACAGGAGTTAGATTCTTGGAAGTTTTAGGCTTTCATTTTGTTTGAGAACTTAAGAACTGTGCCTCTTGCCTTTGTTACAGGGTGGCTGTGCTCAGGAAGGGGGATTTGCTATTGGAAGAAGGAGTAGAGAATTCATCCAAGAAGATGCCTGAAGGATTGGCTGGGTTAGGAGTTAGGAAAGAGTAGAAGGCATAGAACAAAGGGCAGGCTGAAAAAGAAAACTCTCTGCCTTCACACTTTTAACACTATAGTGTGTGTGTGTGTGCATGTATGTGCATGAGTGTGTGTCCACTCTACACCAATGAAGCCTTCATGTCTCCAGAAACCTGATTCAGACCCTCCTTCCTGCCTTGGGGTAGGCTCACAGGTTAAGGACTCAGTGCCTTAACAATGCCCCATGTCAGATGCCAGTTCCAGGCTGTGGGTTCCCAGGTGACTCATCTTATGTTTTTGAACCTAGTGTCTTCACGCTGAGCTCGATCCCCAGCCCCTTTGATTTGTCTTATTTTGAGGCAAGGTCATGCAAAATTGCTATGTTGT
Organism: Octomys mimax; assembly: GCA_002564305.1. Taxonomy (NCBI): domain Eukaryota; kingdom Metazoa; phylum Chordata; class Mammalia; order Rodentia; family Octodontidae; genus Octomys; species Octomys mimax. Next base: position 7,818 of record NDGM010933788.1, read on the forward strand.
CCCAGGTGGGGCTCAGTTGTGATCCTCCCATGTCAGCCCCTCAGGGTGCTGGGATGACAGGCGCAGACCTTATGCTCAGTTTCGCTTTTCTTTTGGACTTGGGTACAGATTCAGGGTTTCTCCTGCTTATGTTTGATAACTAGCTGTATCTGCTCAAGCAAGTCAGGAGAGACTTTATGCATGTTTACTGGATGAGAAAAGATATTATGAAGAAATCCTATAAGCAAGATGCTAAATGAGTAGGGGATAGGGCAGAGCACCGCTGGGCTCTCCCTGGGCTGTCCATCCTTCAGGCACCTCACTGTGCTCACCACTCAGAAGCTCTAGGAAATCTAGCACTTAGGATTTTTATGGGGGATGTGTAAATAAGGACCATTGATTCACTCATTGGCCATTGGCGATAGCACTCAATATTCAGAGGCTTTCTCCTTCCTGCAAGCTGACAGTGGGGGTCCCCAGCCCCATCATCCAGTGGTCACTTTATCAGCATTAACAGGTATGGATGCCAGCCAGGAGTATGTTTAACATGTTCTCAGTGGTACACACAGAGCTTATTCCTCAGGTATCCTCTGAGAGCTGCACTATCACTGCCTTTCCAGGGTGGGGGAACTGAGGCAGGAGAGGTTAAGCTTCTTGCCCTGAGTCACACAGTGGCAAAGCCCTGCTCCCAACACCTTTTACTTTCTCACTTGTGTCTGCTGACTCTTCACTTTCTCTCCCAGGTCACAGGGACTTTTGCTTCTTCTAGACTTCTTTGGCTATTTTATATCATTTTGATGTTTTAGCACTAGGGATTGAACCTAGGGTCTTCGCATGAGCTACATTCCCTCCTCTTCACTATATTCTACTTTGGGACACATGCTGCATCAAAGTTCTTCATAGTCAACCAATTAACCAGGATTGAATAGAATTTGCAAGCTTTCTGTCTCAGTTTTCCAGAATGCTGAAATTATAGGCATACATTACCATGCCTGGCTTCCTTCAGCTCTTTGAAAACAGCTACAGTGAAAGTGGTGGTGCATGTCTGTAATCTGAGCACTCAGGTAGGTTGAGGCAGGAAGACCACAAGCTCAAGCCCAGATGAGGCAGTACTGCTACTTAGTGAAATCCTGTTTGAAAATAAACAAAACAAAGTAGAAAAAAACCCAAAAGGTCTGAGGAATGTAGCTCCTTGTGAAGGCCTTGCATTTAATCCCTACTGCCAAAAAACCCAAAAACCTACAGTTCAATGATTTGGTCCCTAACATAGGGGTCTGCAATTCTGAAGTTGTCTTTCTGGGCTATGTTTCTCTCTGCTGCAGCTCAGAGGAGAGACCCCTGCAGGACCCTTTCCTTCCTCAGCTCCTTCCATGGCGTCACTCGCATCTGGGCCCAGGGCTCTGGGATTCTCTTGCGTATTTTGGTGGAACCTCGCTGGTATCTGAGACTATTTCTCTCCAGGAAATGGTGGCTTTGGCTCATTTTTATTGATTACCGTGGAGATCTGTTTTCTGTTCTTGTACACCAATGTGTTTGTGGGATAATTGTGGCAGTGCTTTAGGGGAGGAGGGCACATCACTGAATTGAGTCCTCTGGTTTAATGTCCTCCATGATTATCTCATGACACTAGCAGCCCGAGGCCCTCCTGCATCACCAAGCTCTCCTTGCCCTGGTGGGTGAACTTGGCTGCGATGGCCTAAACCCGTCTCCTTAATTCCCAGCCTTCATTTCCAGGACTGGTCCTTGCCTGATCTATATTCTGTGAGTCTTGCTCAACATTAATCATTGCTGTTTGGTGTAACATTTAGGGGCCCATGTTTGCCTGCATTGTCTTTCCTCCAGAAGTACTTTAGGTGATGCCAGAATATGCAGGAGGCCAAATAGGTGCTGAGGCCAAGGAGACACACAGTCTCCTTGGATGCAAGGAGGAGGTCTGAGAGCAGAAACTCCATTGTTTCCTTCCTCACGAGGAAATTTGGTTCATGCTGCTTGAACTTTAGAAGTGACAATTTTTCAAACATGAGTCCACCTGTGTCTGGAATCTGTGACTACATTAGGTTAGGAAGCAAAGGGGAATGAAAGGTGAAGATGGAGTTAAGACTGCTGATCAGATGATTTGCAAATAGGGAGAGTATCCTGGAATATCCAAGGGCCCACTGTACCATGAGGCCCCTTGAAAGTAGAAGAGGGACTTAGAAGAGGTGGTTGAGGCATGGCTGCTTGATGACTCAGCTCAGCACCCTTGGCTCCGAAGACAGAGAGAGAGGCCACAAGGCAAGGAAAGCAGGTCCACAAGCTTGAAAGAGAAAATGTGTTATGATTAGTCAGTTTTCCTGTTTCTGAGATACAGTATCCAACTCCCAGAAATTAAAGGACTAAAAGTTCATTTGGCTCATGGTTTTGGAGGGTTCAGTCCATGACCTGACTCCCAAGGCAGGAACAGCATGGCAGAGGGCATGAATGAAGATGGCTTTTGGTAGTGGAGGAGCTAAGTAGAGGGACACTGCCAGAGAGGAAGGAGCCAGAGACCAGAGGACCCAATGTCGTGCCTTCACAGCACAACCAGAATGCCTAGAAATGAGCTTCATTAATCTCCTTGATGGCTTCTAAGCCTATCAAATTGACACAAATAAGCTTCATCAGTACGTCAAGGAAAGGGGTTTTCCCCTAGAATTTCAGAAAGCAATGCAAACTGTCATCACTTTGACCTTCACTTAGTCTTGTGGCAGACTTCTGATCTACACACCTATAGGAGGATAAATTTGCACCATTTGACACCATATCATTGGTGATCATTTGTAGCTGTGGCAACAGAAAATGGATACTATCTATGCACTATTCTTGGTTTTGTTTCCCCCATTATGCTCACCTTGTGAGTGTTTTGTTAACTAGAGAAAGAATTCACATTTCAGAGTTTACAAAACATTTTTTAGATTCTAAATAGTATCCTAGACACAAAGGTGGGTCTTTCCTTTTTCATTCCTTGTTCAGGTTGGTGAAACTGCTTTCTGGTGGTTTTCAAACTTAGCTATTATTATAGCTATTATTGTTAAGATGTAAAAGTTCTGGTCAATTGGTGATTCTGGTTTTGCCTGTGCAAACTCTTTCCAAAAGCAATTTTGTCTTTGAAGCAATTTTGTCTTTGAACCAACTTTGTTAACACTGTGAAAGATAGCCAAGGTTGCTAAGAGAAGCTGCAAGGAGTTGCCATGGGAACAATTGTTTTAAAATCAGGACTAACAAACCCTAGCTGTAAGAACTAAGGCAGAGAAGACAGAGGATATTGCTACCCCTACTTCCTCCTCATTAGGGGGAAATAGCCTGAGGCTTCCTGCCAATTGCCTGAGTTCAGCAGACATTGCTTTGGTACCAGAGAAAGGACAATTGTAAATGCATGAAGTTGGGATTCAAACACTTAGGTCTGCATTCCGGATTCACCCCATGGCTACCTTCAAGACCTAAGGTAATTTGGTGGAATTATCCTGGGAGTCCACTGTGTTAATCATGAAATGATGATAGCAGTAGTATTTACCTTCAGGAGATGGTGTGATGGCTTGAAAGGAACAAAGCCACTGCTGTAGCACAGGGCCTCAAAAATGGGAAGAATGCAATAAGGAGTTGTACTTTTCCCTCCGGCCTTCCAGTATTGAGGATTGAACTCAAGACCTTTGCTCTGAGCTACATCCCCAATTTTTCATGATTTTTATTTCCAAGACAGGCTTTTCTTACATTGCTAGATTGCATAGGCTTCCTTTGACCGTGGCTTCCTCCTATCTTTGCCTCTCTGAGTGCTGTGTTTAAAGGTACACATCACAGCACCGTGTTCCAATAATGTTGTTGGGCTGAGACATGAAAGTTTGTTTTTAGGGACATAACTGTTGCTCTTTAAGACAACTGGAAGAAAATTTCAACCCCCCAGGCTCTGAAAAGGAGTCCTCCTGCCAACGTCAAGGTGGCAGCTCAGTGATTATGTGACTTGCCTTGAGCCAGCTGTTCCTGCCTTGGTCTCAGCCCCTTAGGAACTAAGTGAGCTTCTGCTACCCTGGGCTGCTGTGAAGAGCCATCTGCCTGCTGTTTGCTTGGCTTTGGTTTCTGTCCTTCCCCATTGTGGGCAGAGTAATCAGTTGCAGACTGGTGTCACGACAGAACAGGAGAAATAAAGACAGGTAGAAAGAGATGAAGAGACTCACAATTGTTACCTTGTACTTTTAATAAAAAGTGAAGATTCAGACAGAAATGAAAGCATTCCAAGGGTCCTTACAGTGACAATTAGTCCAGGCCATTTCTCTTCCCTTGTAAAGGATTTTCAGCTGGGGAGATTGCTCAGTAGAATAAGCACCTGCCTGGCAAGTGCAAGGTCCTGAGTTCAATCTCTCGCACTAAAAAATAAATAAATAAAGGATTTTCACCATCACCTTTTACCTGTGAGTGGGTCTGATGTAGGAGATAGAAACTCCCAATGTGCTAGATGTCTAGTATGACTTTGTGTTTTCCAAAATTGAAGAATGAATTTTAGGAACAAGGGAGGAGGTTAAGACACAATATATCTGTTTGTGGAAATAAAGATTCTGTGTGAGAGAGATAGAAAAGGTCCCAACTGGGTTTTCAAGGACGCTCCCTCTTCTAGGGATTTTTATAGAGCAAATCCAAAATGGGAGATGGGTCCCAGGTAGGAAAAATGGGAAATCACAAAGTGGACATGATTTGGGACAAAACTATGGTCAATCAATAAGACTGCAAGCACAAGAGCTGTGGCCTGCCCCCCACATCAATGTGAGAGCCTTACTTAGCTGCATCCTCCCACCATCATGGAAGTCATGCTGCGCCTGAGATAGCTCTGAAAGACTTGCTGAACCCTCCCACCCCAATGTCACAGGAACCAGGCTGAGCCCAGGGGAGCTTTGAATACCTCTGTGAACAGAGCTCCCTCATTCTGTTGTCAGGGTCCCACTGACCTGCCCCCCCCACTCCCACCATTGTGAGACCCTTGCTGAGTGTTGCCCCTCCCTACCATCACAGAAGCCAGGATGAGCCCCAGACACATTCAGGAGCCTTGGAGAAGCACTGACACCTGTTGAACTTTGGAAGCTTCACAGTGTCAAAATGAAGGGAAATAAAAGGCAATCTCAGATCTCCAGTCCATCCAGAACAAGTTCAGGAGACAAGGACATAGAAGAACTTGAAATCACAAAGCTGAAATATCTGAAATGATAGCAACGGACGTAAAGAAACAGCTTAATCAGGCTATAGAAGAAATCAGATCAGGAATAATCTCAGGTTAAAAAAGTGACAATAATCATGAAAGAATTGCTCAGCACATCTAAAGAAGATAGATTTTAAAAATAGAATAAAATAAGAAAATGATGGAAACACTGAATGAAGAATACATCAAAGAATTAGAATGAATGAAATAGGCTTTCAGACCTTGAAGACAGTATTGCAGTTAGTGATCATGAAAGGAAAGATCTCTTAAAAATAACAAGGAAATGGGAAATAGCAGTTCAACAGCTACAAGATGATGCAAAGAAACATAATATAAGACTCATAGGTGTCATAGCGGGCATCAACAAATGACATAAAAAAGACTATTTGCAGAGGTAGTAGCAGAAGATTTTCCAAGTATGAGAAAATAATCTGATGTACAGAAAAGTAAGGAATATGGAACTCCAACTAGTCATAATCAAAATAAATCCACATCTAGACACATAATAATCAAGATCCCGGAAAATCAGCAAAAGAACAGAATATTAAAACCTGTTAGAGAAAAGAAACAGATCACCTATAATGGAAAGTCCATCAAAGTCATGGAAGATTTCCCAAAACAAGTCAAGAAGAGCTTGGAGCGAAGCATTTCATGTCCTGAAAGAAAGCAATTTCCTACTCAGATTGCTGTATCCTGCAAAACTATATAAGTTACTTCCATGGCAAAGAACAGCTGAAGAAATTCAAGACCATCAGCAAAAAATACTGGCAGATATTCTAGAAAGAGAAAAATGATCAAAACTTCAAGAACAACAATAGGAAAGAAACACCAACCAGAGCAGGGAAGTAAACAGAATAGAAAGGAACATACAGCAGAAAAATAACATGAAAAGATAAGCCAGTACACATCAGTTATAACCATCAATGTAAATGGCCTCAGTTCAGCAGTCAAAAGGAACAGATAGGCAGAGTGGACCAAGAAACAAAATCCACCAGTATGCTGTATACAAGAAACATTTAACTCAAGAGGAAATTCATAGGCTGAAAGTCAAAGGATAGAAAACAATACTCCATGTGTTACAAACCCCCTAAAAAGTAGGGGTAGGTATTCTGGTTTCTGACATTGTGAACTTCAAACCAAGAATGATCAAAAGAGATAAAGAATGTCACTACATACTTAGAGGAAAACTGCAACAGGAAGAGATTTCAATCCTATATATATATATATTTCCAATATAGGAGCACCAAATGATACAAGAGAGATTTTAACAGAGATGAAATCAAATGAGCAAAAACACAACTGTAGTGGGGGACATTAACACCCCATTATCACAAAGAGATAGATCAGGTAGGCATAAAATCAGCAAAGAACAGAACTAAACCAAACTTGTGAAGAAATAGAGTCAGTAGACTTTTAGAGTGTTCCATCCAAAAACATCAGAATACATACTCTTCTCAGCTGCACATGGACGTTCTACAAAATAGACCCTATACTAGCACATAGAACACGTTTAAGTGGAAGCAAAGGAAATGGAATTATTCCATGCATATTATGTGATCATAATATAGTGAAACTGGAAATTATTATTATTATTATTATTGTTATTGTTGTTGTTGTTGTTGTTGAACTGGGGATTGAACTCAGGCCCTCGCGCTTGCCAGGTAAGTGCTTATTGCACTGAGCCATCTCCCCAGTCCCAAAACTGGAAATTATTAACAAAAGTAACACCAAAAAGTCCATGAACACATGGGAATCAAATAATACCATCCTGAACAATCAATGAATCACAGATAAAATTAAAGAAGAAAGTAAACAATATTTACAATCAAACAAAAATGCAGATACAACTTACCAAAACCTGTGGGATACAATGAAGGCAGTCCTAAGAGTGAAATTTACAGAGGTGAATTCTCACATCAGGAAAACAAAACAAACCCAAATAAACAACCTTACACTGCACCTCAAGTGTCTTCAAAAAGAAGTCAAGTCCAAAGCCTGAAGAAAGCAGGAAATTGTACAAATCAGAGCAGAAATTAACAATGTAAACTAAGAAAACAGTGAAAAGAATTAATGAATCAAGATTTGGTTCTTTAAAAAAATCACTAAACACCTAGCAAACATTATCAAAGAAGGAAAATAAAAATTGAAATTCATGTCATAAGAAATGAGCAGGGTGAAATCACTACTGTTCCAATAGACATTCAGAAGATCATAAATACCTACATCCAAAATCTTTACTCTCACAGAATGGAAAACACAGAAGAAATGAAGAGATTCCTAGATACATACAAACTACCAAAGCTGAATCAAAAAAATGTAAAACTTCTGAATAACCCAATTTCAGTCCATTAAATTGAGAATGTAATTAAAAGCTTACCCACAAAAGCCCAGGTCTTGATGGATTCACTGCTGAATTCTACAAGAAATTAAGAGAAGATTTAATGACAACACTTTTCAAACTCTTTGATGAAAATGAAGCAATTCTCCCAAATGTATTCCTGGAGATAAGTATTACCCTGGTACCAAAACCAGAGAAAAACCCAACCAAAAAAGAAAACTATAAGCCAATCTCCCTAAAGAACATAGATGCAAAAATCTCAATAAAATACTAGCAAACAGAATGCAGTAAATCATCAAGAAGATTATATATAATGACCAAGAGGGATTCATCCCAGTAATGCAGGGATATTTATTTATTTATTTATTTATTTATTTATTTATTTATATTTGCAGTACCGGGGATTGAACTCAGGACCTTGCACTTGCCAGGCAAGCACTTATTCTACTGA
>NDGM010933800.1:0-10023 GCA_002564305.1 Octomys mimax
ATAATAAATTAAGAAGATAAAAAGCAAAAATAAATGAATAAAAGAAGACCAAAAAATTAAGCATCAACTACTCTTTTCCCTAGATCAGCAGAAATCCACAGTAAAATTATCCAAGCCATCCTCCCTATATTCATAGATATATCTCTTTTCCCCACTCCCTCTCCTGTCCTGCTCATCTCAGTAATTCCTTCATTTTGAGTAGGTTCATTCCCTTTTCACATAGCTAGTGTTATACCCTTCAGATCTTTCTATCTTCTTGAACCCCCCCACCACATCAGGGAAAAATCACTCTAAGTGGAAAATCACTGCATACAAGTTCTTAGTATAAATTGGATCATATTGTATTTGTGTAAAAGTTCTTCTCACAGTTATAGATATCAGGTTAATAGTTACCACAGTTTGTCAATAGCCAGGCTGTATTTGAGTCTATTGTTACTCACAACTAAACTACTTTAACCAGGATGTTGCACAAACTATCACCATTTTCCTCTCCATAAGACAGCCCTAAGATTGTAATGGTTCATAACCAAGATCATAGTCCAAAGTAACGTGCCCTAAGTCAAATATTTAGCAATATCTCAATCTTATATATTGGAAAGGTATGGGATAGACATAAAGACAAATAACCAGGTACATCTAAAAGACATCCAAAGGAAAAGCTGATTCCTAGGAAAGCCTAAGGCAAACATAAGAAATCTATGAGTATCAACATTTAAAACAAAATAAAAGAGTAAATTACAAGACAAATAAGCTAAATGCAATCCCAAATGCCTAGTTATCCAGGATAAAGTACAAAGAGATAGAGGAAATCAGAAGCCAACCATTCAATTCTCTGAAATTACATGAGTAGAAGTGAAAAAAACACATGGAAAAAGCCATAGGCAAAAAAATCTCTAAGGTACAAAACAAAAGATTATCAAAATGAAAGACATTAAAGCAGACACAGATAGACAAACAGAGGAGCTCAGGAAAATGGTAGAAACCATGAATACCAAACATACACAAGAAATGGAGTTGATGAAATACACCCAACCTGAAATACAGGAGATTAAAAATTCCATTGAAAGCATAACCAGAAGACTGAGTGAAGGCAAGGATAGAATATCAGAAATAGAAGACAAGAACATGTCGTGCAGTCAGGAAGAGAAATATATCTTAAAAATTATAAGACACTATGAAAAATAAATCCAACATCTATAGAAAGAAGCAAATAAGAACGAAATATGACTGATGGGAATGAATCAGAAAGCTGGAGACAGTGCAAAAGCCATTAAAAAGTTCTTCACAGAAATAATAGCAGAAAATTTTCCAAACAGGGATGAATAATTTGATATACAAATAAATGAATTCTATTCTATGCAGAATTCTAAATAACAATGACCAAAATAAATCTATGCTAAGGTATATAATAATCGAGTTTCAGAAATTGAGCCCCAAAACAAAATATTAAAAGATTAGAGAAAATAAATGTATCACCTATAAAGAAAAGCCATCAGAATCACAGCAGACTTTTCAAAATTCAATTAAAAGACAGCTTGGCTTGAGATATTTCAAACTCTACAAGAAAAGTGTTCAATCCAGATTGGTATTCCCTGCAAAAGTATCTTTCAAAATTCATGGAGAAATGATACCTTCATAACAAAGAAAACTAAAGAAATTTATGACCACCAAATTAGCTCTACAGGGTCATGGGAGATAACTCAGTGGTCTAAGTACCTGCCTGACAAGTGCAAAGACCTGGGTTCAATTCCTGGTACTCTCCATGAGAGATACCATGCCCACCCTGAGATATGATCACCACTGAAACCAGGCATTGTGGCACATACATGTAATCCCAGTTCTGGGGAGGATGAGACAGGATTATCAATATGAGTCCAAGCTGTCTAGTGAGATTCTATACCAAATAGCTAAATAAACAAAGAAATCTTTACGAAAAAATAAAGAAACAAATTGCCTCTATAGGATGCTCTGAAGGGTATAGAAGAAAGAGATTACAAAGATCACAAATAAAAACCAATATAAAGAGAAGACAAGCAATTAAATAGAAGAGGAAGATAGTGAACAAACAACAGAATAACAGCTTGACAAAGATAAGCCAATACCTCTGAGTTATAACCATCTACAGAAATGATCTCAACTTACCAATCAAAAGGAACAAAGTGGCTGAATGAATCATGAAGCAAGATCCAACAATATGCTGCACTGAAGAAACATTTAACCCAAAAAGAAATTCATAAATTAAAAGCTAAACCATAGAAGACAATTCTGCAACCAGACAAGAAGAAAAAAGAAGAGGTAGCTATTATATTTCAGACAATGCAAACTTTAAGCAAAAATTAATTTTAAAAGAAGGTCACCACATACTTGTTAAGGGAAAACACAACGAAGAAGAAATAACAATCATAAATATTTATACACAAATCACAAGTTCACACAACTCCATAAATCAAATATTAATAAACATGAAAGAAATAAATCAACTAGACAAAAAAATAAACAAAAGAAATATTAGAATTAAACCAACACTTTGAGCAAATGGATTTCCTAGATGTCTACAAAATGTTCCACCCCAAAATATCAGAATCTATATTCTTCTCAGTTGGGATCATTCTCCAAAATAGATCATATATTAGCTAACAACATAATTTAAATAAATGTAGAGGAATTGAAATCATCCCATACACACTATCTAACCATAGTTCAGTGAGATTGGGAATTAATGGCAAAGGAAATCACAAAAACTATATTAACCCATGGAAATTCAGCAACACCTTTCTGAACAAAAAATAGGTCACCAAGTAAATCAAACACGAAATTAAATAGTAAATATAGTGAAATAATCAGATAAAATATTCCAAAACTTTTGGGATGCAGAAGGGGTCCCAACAGGAAATTTTATAACAATGAACTCACACATCAAGAAAACAGAATGAGCGCAAATAAATAACCTAATGTTGAACCTCAAACTTCTAGAAAAAGAATAATAAATTAAACTGAAAACTTGTATGAGGGAAGAAATTATAAAGAACAGAAATTAATGCAATTGGGACTAAGAAAATAATACAAAGGGTCAATGATTGAAGAGTTGGCTCTGTGAAAGAATAAATAAGATTGGTAAGCCATTAGCCAATCTCATCAAAAAGAGGAAAGAAGGACCAGCGAGATAGCTCAGTTCATTAAATAGCCTGCTTAGGCAGCCAAGGGACTGGGGTTTGATCCCCTGCATGCTGTGCTGGTCCTGCCTCAATGGCATGCCGAGAAAGCAGTTGAGACTGGGTGTTGTGAAGTGAGCCTGTAATCCCAGCACTTGGGAGCCTGAAAACAGGAGGATCTGTATGAGTCCGATCTATGTAGTGAGACCCTGTAGACCCTGTACTATATAATACATTGAAAAAAGAGAGATAAAAAAGAGAAAACACAAATTGAAGCAATTAGGAATGAAAAGGAGAAATAACAGACTCCACAGATATCCAGGAGACCATCAATACCTACTAGGGAAACCTATATTCTATTAAGACAGAAAACACAGAAAGAATACATTTCTAGGCACAATTAAGTTTCTGAAACTAAATCAAGAAGATAAAAAATTATAAATAATCTGATATCAGCCAATGAAATTGAAAATATAATTACAACTTTAGTTACAAAAAAATCTCTGACCCTAGTTTATCTACTGTTGAATACTACAAAAAATTTAGAGACAGGGGCCAGGGAGATGGCTCAGTGGAATAAGTACTTCCCTGGTAAGCACAGGGGCCTGAGTTCAATCCCCAGTTCCACAACAAAACAAAACAAAAAAACAAAACAAAATTTAGAGACAAATTAATGCCATTAATGCTGACAATCTTTGAAGAAATTCAAAGGGAAGCATCACTTCCAAAACCATTCCTGGAAGCAAGTATTACCCTGATTCTAAAACCAAAGAACCATACAATCAAAAAAGAAAACTACAGGCCAATATCCCTAATGATATAGATACAAAAATTCTTACTCAGATACTGCCAAGCAGAATGCAACAAATCATCAAGATTATATACATCATGACCAAGTAGGATTCATCCCAGTGTAGGGAAGGTTCAACATATGCAAATCAATAAGTGTATACACCATATTAAAAGAACCAAAGACCATAATCACATGATCATTTCAATAGATACAGAAAAAGCATTTGACAAGATCCAGGACTAATTAATAATGAAAACTCTACTGAATGTTGGAATTGATAGTCTTTACCTCAATTTGATAAAAGCCATCTATGAAAGATGAACAGCTAACATCATATTAAATAATAAAAAAACTGAAAGCTTTTACTCTAAAATCAGATATGACCGAAGGATGTTCATTATTATCATTCTTATCCAATATTGTTCTGGAAATGCTAGCCACAGCAATTAGACAAGAAAAAGAATGATGATAAGAAAGGAAGAATTTAAATTATTTGCTGATGACATGATACTCTACATAGAAGATCCCAAAAATTCTACTAAAATGTTGTAGATTTCATATTTAAATTCAACAGTATAGTGAGATACAAAATCAACACTCAAAAAATCAATAGCATTTATTTACACAAACAACAAACTCTCAGAAAAATTAGGAAATCTACATCCTTCACAATAGCATCTAAAATAATGAAATACTGAGGAATCAATATAACAAAGGAAGTAAAAGACATGTACAGTGAAAATTATAGTAGCCTAAAAAAGGAAATAGAAGATATCAGAAATTGGAAACATCCTTTGTTCTTGATTAGGAAATATCAACATAGTGAAGGTGGCCATACTTCCAAAACTGCTATGCAGATTTAATATAGCCCTAATGAAAATACTATTAAACATACCTCACAGATCTAGAGAAACCCCCTTAAAACTCATTTGGAAACAGAAAAGACCAAGGATAGCCAAAGCAAATCGGAAAGAAAAGCAAGTCAGGGAGCATCACAATCTCATCCCTGTAATTAATATTACAATGTTAATGTAATAGAATCAGTATGAGATTGCAAAAAATATAAATAAAACAGGCCTAGGGATCAGTGTGACAGAATCGACAATTCAGACACAACCCCAGATCCACTCAGCTACTTTATCAATGACAAAGGAGCTAAACATGTTCAGTGGAAGATAGTCCCTTTAATAAATAGTGGTAGAAAAACTGGCTCTCCACATGTTAACAACTAAAACTAGATTCAATTCTTTCACCAGGTACTAAACTGAAATCAAAATTCATCAAGATCTAAATATTAAAATAGAAGTACTAAATTCACTGGAAGAGCAAATAGGTAGAAATCTTGAAAATATAGTTGTAGGCAGAGACTTCATGAACAAAACCCAATCTGTAAGAGAAATTTTAAAAGGAATCAACAAATGGGACCTCAGTGTATTAAAATAAAAATCATTTTACAAAACAAAAGAAATCACCAACAGAATAAAAAGGCAACCCACAGAGCAGGAAAAAATTACAGACAATTAGCTCTCAGACAGAAGACTTCTATCTAGAACATAAAAGAATTTTTAAAAAATCAGAGTCCCCAAATTTAAAGACCCTATCCAAAAAATGGGCATCTGAGATGAATACACACTTGTCAAATGAAGAAATATGAATGGCAAATAAATACATGAAAAAATGTTCAATGTCATTGGTTCTGTGTTAGATACAAATTAAAACAATGCTGAGATTCTATCTCAGTGTAGAAAAAATTGGCTATCATCAAGAAATCAACCAACAACAAATGATAGTCAGGTTGTGGGGGAAAAGGAATCCTTCTTCACTGTTCTGGGAGTGTAGACTTGTGCAACAACAGTGAAAATCAGTATGAATATTCCTTTAAAAACTAAAATTAGAAGTCCTATTTGACCCTCTTCTGAGTATCTTTCCAGAATTAAAAACATCACATCACAGCATTATGGACCCATGCATATAGCAGCAAAATTTATAATAGCTAAATTCAACCAGGGAATGGATATAAAATAGTTGTTCATATATAATGGAGCACTGTTCAGCCTATAAAAGAATAAACTAGGAACTTTTATAGATAAATAAATGCAAATTGAGGCCATACTTATAAGTGAAACAAATCAGATCCATATGGGTAAACATTGTATTATCTTTCACTAGTATAAAAAACTGAACAAGCATGTAAATTCCAAATTATAGATAGATATTGTGAATTGGGAAGAAACTATTCAAAGGAAAAGAGAAACTCTGATGTGGAGATAGGAAGCATGAGAAAAAGAAAAAAACATGCATTTATACAGAAAAAAGTTAAGATAGTTATATTGTAGTTTCTCTTAGTTCATTGGAAGTAAAGGTTTATGCCTATTATTTTGGCATGATATTGTGCCTATATCTTTTACTCTGAGTAGCTACTAGAAAGAAAACAATACACAATGTATTAATTCTGAAACTCTCCTACTAACCTCTTTTGAGACTTGTTTTATTATTTTTTTCCTCTTTAAAAAATAAATAGCATTCAAACAAGGAGTTAATAGTAGAGATTGGTAATCATATATTGGCTGCATTATGCTCAGCTGTGTTTTAATCAAAACTTAAAAAGACAGACTTTTTACATCAACTGTAAAATTCTGGGGCTGTATAGTTCAAGATAAAAATGACAAGCATTATTTATTTATTAATTATTAAGCCACTCATTTTAACTTGTACTTAAAATTTTGAGTTAGCTGATGGAATCTGGCAATATGTGATAGATTCCAGTGAGGGAATAGAGACTAATAGATCTGTTCACTCCTTTAGAAAATAGTAGAAACTAACACAAATTGCACATGGAAAGTGAAAGAAAGGTGGAGGGAAAAACAAGAATAATCTCTAGTATTTTACCTTGGACAATGAATGTAATTAAGAATCATTTTTTTTTAAACTGGGAGGCAAAAAAGAGGAACAGGTTGGAGAGAAATGGTAAATTTGATTTTGAACATGCAAGGTTGGGATGCCTCTTGATCATGGTTATGAAATGACTGTTGATGTCATCTCCATGTTCGTATGCTGATGCCCTAATCCTTAATGTACTAGTATTTACAGATGGAGCCTTTGGGAAATAATCAGGTTTATATCCTGTCACAAGGGTATGGCCCTTATGGTGAGATCTGAGCCACTGTAAGTATCTTAGAGAGCCTAGTCATTTATTCTCCTGTACACATGCAATAAAGAGGTCATATGAGCACACAGCAAGAAGCATGATAGGAGGATACCTACACACTAGGGATTGAGCTTTTGTCTGAACCAAACCATGGTGGCACCCTGATCTTTGACTTTATCTTCCAGAACAGTAAGAAGGTAAGTTTCTATTACTTTTTACCTATGTTTATCGCAGAATAACAAAAGACTATAGATTATACAATTTACAAATTAGTAAAAAAGATTAAGAAATTGGTCAACAAAATAACAGATGGATTACATAATGCACTAAATTAGTAAGAAAAACATGAGTGTATGAATGGAAATGAACAAAAAGTTAATCTAAAAAATGTAAAATCAGTTACTGTATGAAAACAGTTTATCCTTATTGGTAGATCAAAGAAAATTCCAATTAAATTTAACTATTAAACACAAATGCAAAACATAAAGTTGTCTAAAATCCAAAACAAATTTCTACCCAAGCCCAATGCAAAGTTATGGATGAGATTAAATAGGCACTTATAGGTGAGAAATAAATAAGATAATAAATAAAAAATAAACCTCGCTAGAAAGACAATGAATATTAATGGTTTAAAAATATTCAAATACTTTGATCCAGTAATTCTGCCTCAGCAATTCATTGTAAGGAAACTATCAGAAATAGAAACCTCCACGGGAATCTTTGACCAGATATATTACATTGCTTAGGGCTACATTTGGCTGCATGTAACAGAAACCTGTTAATGGCTTAAACAAGCAGAATATTCCTCCTTCCTAACTGTCTAATTCAGAGGCCAGCAGTTGGTAAAGATCCAAGCTCTGAAGTCCTCCACTGTAACACCCAAAGCAAGTAGCTGTCTTATTTATACCACAAAGCAGCTCTGGTACACTCAGATTTCACATTCATACTCTAAGCAGCACAAAAAGAGAAGGGCTCATGATCAGTCTGTCTGCCTCAAACACCAAACAGCTTTACTAAGCAGGTTTTTGTGTGTATTTCTTAATGCTTCACAGTGAGCCACATAACCTCTCTTAGCAAAAGCTGGGGAAGGATTTTCAACTAGGTACATTATTATGTCCCCCACTAGAAGTGCTGTTCCATTAATATGGAAAATGTAATAGGCAGTGTTTTATCATGAAATTCTTTGTAACTGTTAATCTCAGGTTATTGAAATTTATAGATATGGAAAGTATTCATAATGCAATACCAAGAGAGAAACAAGACAGAGATCATGCTCTTATAATCTTGGTTTAGCTTAAAAATATAATATATATCACCCACATAGGGGGAAAAATTTTAATTGCAACCAGTTGTGGTGATACCTGCCTGTAATTCTAGGACTTTGGGAAGCTGAGGCAGGAGGATCACAAGTTTGAGCTCAGCCTGAGCAACTTAGTGATACAGTGAGAATCTATCTGAAAATTAAAAAAAGATTAAAAGATCTGGGGATAAATCCCAGTCCAAAGTCCTTGGGTTCAATCCCTAGTACCACAAAACAAAAACTAAGCATCAGTTGTAGTTAACATCTACATACTGTAATGGTATTTCTAGTCAGAGTGATAATAACAGACACTTAGTTTTCATTTTATTTTTTTCTACATTAAAATATTTTATAATGAAAATGTATAACTGGGAAATATTATTTTCAAATATACAGGAAAATATTAATTTAAAAATACTTCATATGCTTTCATCGTCATTGGCAAAAAAAGGAGTGAGCTATTTTTGATTTCCTTTTATGAGTTCTTTTAAAGAGAACCCTGCCTCTTTCATTCCTCAATTGTCTTCTTGTTTTTGGAGCTTGCTATTAAACCTGAGTATTTTTCATCTTAGGGCCACTTGACTGGTTTTTGATATGATTCTTCCGTCAGATGGTGCTGGTTCTTCATTAGCTTTGGCAGCTTTTATTTCCACTTTAATTTTCATAACTTCTTCAGTGGTCATATCTCTTTTTTTTAATCATCACTTGTGACTGTTCATCATCTTTGTCACTGTGATCCTCCTCTTCATCTTGGAACTGAGGCTGTATTCTCTTGGTCTCCATGGTGGGCCCTTCGAGGTAACCAACTTGCTTCTTAAAGAGAGACAGAGGTGCTCAGCAGGACACACAGTTCTGCTGGCTTATGGCAGCTCTGGGCTAATGCAAGTTTCTTGGGCTCTGTCACATAGCAATGTTTCCATTATTTAAGCCACTATTCAATTGTATTAGTTATGGCAGCATGGACTGACTAATACGCTCAAGAAGAAAAGTGTTGGCAACAATTAAATATAGAGGTATGGAGTTTAAGACAGACATTTGGGCTGGGGTTAAGATGAGAATGATCAACTTCTAAATGCCAGATAACTGAAGTTATGGTGACTGAATGAAATATATGATTGAGGGAGGAGAATTTCAGTGAGTGAAAATGAGATGTGGAACAGAACTCTGAGCTGGAGAAAGGAAAAGCAGTAGAAGCAAGATGTACCATGTGGTGTCATAGAAACAAAAGTCAAGGAATGTTCAAGAAAGAGATGGAGAATTTTCTGAAAGTTTAAGAGGCAATAGATTAGAGAAACTACATAAATCTTGACAAGTAAAGATTTTTCTAAGACCTGATCCTAATATGAGCAAAAGTCCCACAGATAAGAATCAAAGTCACCATGGGAATTTCATAGAAACTTAAGAGACTTGTTGCTTCTGAGAATTAGGCTATGTAAGTGGCATCATGAGGTTGCTGCTAGAGGCATTTCTTTGTCACCTACAGTGAAGTTTTTTCAAATGTGAGTACATCTATAATATGGATAATTGCCCAGGTTTCTCTGACTAGGAAAAAAAAAACCATGTAATTCACCTATTCAAAGGCATGAACACAACTGGCAAGCATTAGAGATACCTCTTTTTCTCTCTCAAG
>NDGM010933880.1:0-18313 GCA_002564305.1 Octomys mimax
GAAAGAGGATGGAAGGAGGGAGGGGGCAGAGAAGAAGGGAGGGAGGGGAGGAGGGAGGGAGGACAGCAAGGCAGGCGGATGGGCAGAAAGCAGAGGCATAAGCAGCCCTGGTGCCTGCTGTTTGAACGCCCTCTCCATTTCTCAGGCCAGGTAAAATGGTTAGCATCACTGCCAAGGAAGAAGCGCGGCTTTCTCGGCTCCGTGGGCTTCGCAGCATTCCAGTCTGAGCACAACCACCGCTGTGTCCCAGCTCAATCTCAGGCTGCTGTTGCTACTCCTGGAACAACGTTCTGAGGCGCAGTTGCACTAGGCAGCAGTGTGCAGGAGAAGTCTGCGCTGCAGGAGCAGGCGCTGAGGGCGGCCTGCATGGGCTGCTCACACGGGCGTCACGCGCAGGCCACGTGTGGAAGCTCGGTCGTGTGAGGTGGGATAAACAGTCCCAATTACGTTCCCTGTCCCTGAAGTGAGACAAGACTCTTCTTTAGATCTTCCTAATCAGTAAGTAACACGCAGGTCTGGAAAATGTCATGTTTTAGTTTAACTTGCTTTCATTAGTTACTAAATGCCAATGACTGCGCAAAATATAAAATGACATTATTCCTAGACTAAGGAATTTTCAAGAGAAAAATCTCGAATTTAAGACAAGCTGCAGATGGAACACATCCTTCCCTATCTTTGTATCAGCGTTTTCCACCTTCTAACTTTGATGCTGGCATCGCGCAGGCTATCTGCTCAGAGACAGCTGCTGCCTGCTGCGACAATAACAGAGAAGGGCTGCTTGCTTCCTGCGGCGGAGTCTGGAAAGCAGCAGGAGCAGGAAGCGTCGGGGTTACCTCTTCTGGAGCAAGACGCAATACCTGACTGCAATGGGGAGTTTACAGCTTCCGAAGGCCCAGCCCTGCAGGCTGCCCCACGCGGGCCAGGCCCAAGGTGATGGGTGGTGGGCAGTGTCAGTGCAGAGGGTGCTGCTCGCAGCACAGCGGCGGGAAGTGCAGGCCACGGAAGGGCAGGGGCGTTGCGCCTCCAGACTGCACTCCAGTGCCACCTCTTCCTACCAGACCGCAGCTAGCAGGACATTTAGCTGTGCTCATCCGTGGGGACCTTAATCCACAGAGGCAAACACGCCCTGGTCACCAGATCACCTTCCCGAAGCCCCCACCTGTTGTCACCGGGCATGTGGAACATTCAAGACCTGAACTATAGCACGAAGTTAATCAGATGAGACCTGGTGTCTAAAGAAACGATCTGGACAGCCCAAGTGGAGCCAAGGACTTGTGCGCCCTGAGTGAAAGGGATGCATGTGCGCAAGGCAGCAACAACAGGGCTTCTCGCAGCTCCTTAGTAGCCTTTAATGTGCCGTAAGGATAGGTGTCAGAAGAGATCAGTGTGGCGGTCACCTTAGGAGAGACCTTCACGTGAGGAGAGGAAGCAAGGCCACCGAAGTAAGAAGCGCTCTGTGGCTTCCACAAGAAACTGGAAAGCTGTCACCCAGCCTTTGCGTGGGGCCCCTGGGCCACAGCTGGTCAGCTGACTAGAGTAAGAGCCACCTAGCAGCCTAGAGGAACACAGACTGGGTGTGTCTATGGGTATCTCACATGGAAGCTGGCAGACAGAGGGCAAAGACTGACCCCCCAGAGGGGGTGCCACAACAGGTAAGCATGTGGCTTGGCTGGGACGCAAGAAGGAAGTGCGCCATTCTGCAGCGCTCCCCACTCCCTAAGCGGGTCTGCCCCCTGCTGTCCCCCTGGGAGTGGGTCTCCAGGCCTCAGTCCTCCCACCTGCACTCCCTCCAGCAGCTCCCCACGGAGCTTCCTGGCCTCTGATCTTGCACGGTGCTGCGCCCTTGGTCCCGCAGCTCCGCAGCTCCCAGCTTCTTGCTGCAGCTTCTGCCGCCCTCTTCTGATACACACACACACACACACACACACACACACACACACTGGGCCCTCCTGCCTCTGGTCCTGGGTTAGCCTAATAAGGCCCCTTGCGCATACATTTTCTATCGCTTCTGCCGCTCTAGAGCCCCTAACACAGGCACGCGCGCATGCACGCAACGCTTCCCGGACGGCAGGTCTTTCCAGGCCATCCCTGTGTCATCTCTTCACTAGGTCTCCCAGACACTAGTGCTCCAGTGCTCACTTTGCTCCAGTGCTGCTTGACTAACTTCACGGATCTTTTGCACTAATGACAGCTTCTGAGACTTCTCAGGAAGACTGGTCTCCTCTCGACTCTTCAGCTTCCTCCCGCAGCACTTGCCCCTCTGATTTATCTTCTCTTCCTACTTGGCTTCTAAATGACCTTTTTCTTTGATCTTCGCACCCCTTGGCTATGATCTGCTTTGAAAGTCAGCCCTCCCTCCTTGTTACTTCCAAATGGTTGGAGTCCAAAGTCCAAAGCCAAAAGTCTGTACATTGTGGCTAGCTGTTGTCACATCCTTGTAAAGCACTACTATAGTTGAGTAGCACTTCCAAAATCTTCATGACCTTTGATGCGTAAAGTAAAATAGACTGAGTACATTTCACAAGCCTGCACATGTAGCTAAATATCTAAATGTCTTACTCAGAAATGTGCAGATATTAAGCGTAAGTACCAGGGTTTTTTTAAAAAAAAAACCTCCCGTCCACTATAATGGAGAGTGGATGTGGTGCACTTTTTATTGGGCTGTATGAGAATCCCTTTGCCAACCCTGGAGGAAGCTCAGATTCACTAGGCTGTTCTGATGAAGATGCATCTTGTGAACCAGTGCTCAGGGGCACATCTGTGGGTCTACGCGCTAGGTCTACGCAGCTGGAGCTGAAGGTCCCCGGCAGACTTTCTCACAGGACTGCCAGCACTTCCCGTTTCCCATCTCTCCGGAGTCACTTTGAGAAGAGACATGCACAGGAATCTGGCACTCCGCTTCCGCTCTGCAGCAGAGGTGCACTTTAATGAAAAATAAAGTAAACAAAATAATCTAGGGCTTGAACTTCAGTGCGAGGTCCACAGTGCGGGCACTCAAGCCCGCTCCCAGGGCTCGGGTTGCTTCCCCCGCATTTTCCCGTCTGCTTCCACACAGATCCTCCTGCGAGCGCTTCAGATCGCTGGGCATGCCCCGAGGCCGTCACGGAGCCGCCGCTCGCTCTCAAGGCGCGTCCCACAAGAACTCTTAACATAGCGGCCAGTGAGGTCACAGTGGGGGACCCCTAATTCTATGGGTATAAATGTAACTCCTCAAAAGGAGGAAGATGTTGAGCATATTGAATCCTTGTTTTTATGTGTCTGGACTTATTTAGAAACAATTCAAGCTTTTCATTACTTTTAATATACATAGCATCAACACACACTACAAGCCAGCGCAGGAGGGCTGGCTTCGCTCACCCGATTGAAACAGCAGTCTATTTAGTCTGGGTTAGATTTATACTTCATGTTTCTAATTTGAATATTACATTTTCTTTCTTTCAAAATCTGAAGTCACATTTTTATGGTAATCCAATTTTTTTTTTTTTTTGTAATTCAAATTTGAAGTTGAGCATGATGTTTAAAAGACGGATAAATCAGAATAAAGTAAATATGCTGGGAAAGCCAGGAATCAAGAAGGAAAGGACTGATTAGCTGCATGACATCAAGAGTAAGAATTTTAAAAGTAATAGAAACATGAGAAACGCAGTGTCACACAGGCTGGAGCGGGGGAACAGCGGAGCCGTCTCGTGCTTCCGGTCAGGTCAGGGCACTCGCGCAGCGGCCAGGAAGAGGTCTTGGAGGAAGGAAAGCGGGTACAGAATTTTCAAGGATCAACAAGAACTTGAGATTTAAAACTCCAGCTGGCTGTGGCTGGCGAGACGAGCTCCAGGCGTGACACCAGCCTGCCTCGCCTGGCTGCCACAAGACCGTGACTGTCTGCAGTGTTAGAATGGAAGCCGCTTCACACAGAGGCACAGCAGAGTGTGACAGTCAGTTACAGCTGGGATCGAGGGGCGTCTGGGCCACGTGGCCTTCGAGCTGCTGCTGTGAGGCTCACGGCTGTATCCCTTCATGAGCAGACAGAGACAAAGGACGGTGTGGTGGCTGCAGGAACAGCAGGTGCCGTCATCCCCTGTCAGGGACAACTCTCAGGGGTTGGGGCCTTGAGACAAGTCTGGGCCTCGCATTTCAGAGCTCTGAGCCCCTTGCTGGGCTGGCACCATGGCTGATATAGCTGACAGCTGGACAGGACATGTGGACATAGCCCGTGGGGCCGATGGCACAGGGTGGCCTAGGATGACATGGAAGAGATCCCTGTGAGAGAGCCACAGTGCCTGCAGACTGTAAGGGCTGGAGACAGACCTGAGATCCCCAGTGCAGTAAGGTCCTGAGGTTACTGACATTTAGAAGAAAAACAGGCTTAGGCCATTCACTTCACTGTGTGAAAACCTGAAAGGGAGATGGAAGGCTGCCTTCAAGCAGCCCAGGTGCTGTGTTTATCAGGAAGGGAGTGGGGGATGCATTGCGTTATTTGATTCATCTTTAAAAACATCAGCTTGGTCACAGCACGTGCACTGCACTGCGGCACTTGAGCAGACGCCCGGCACAGGGTTTCCGACGGACGCTGCGTCTGGCCCGCACACCTGCCTGCTCTCAACACAGACAGCCAAGTCTGCCGGTGGCTCTGGATGCTGGTATGCTCCCTAGAGCGGCCCCTGAGCAAATGCCTCTTTCAGGCCCTTGTGTCAGGGCTGGCATGGAGCTCACCACAGACTCTGTTCACATTTGTATTTTCAAAGTGCAATAGCTCCTTCCTATCTAGCTTATAAAGATGTAAGGACTGATAAAATTAAAATTGAGGAATCTACATGCACATATACTTGTAATCTAAACTATAATTTTCTACACAAAGAAAAGTAATGTGGTTATTAGGACCATTATTTGAGGGAAGCCTGTCGGCAGACACCTGTCTGGGACACACAGCGACTATAAGAGTAGAGGTCAACCCAGCCAAATGCTATAAACTAGAAAGGATTAGCTTAGTATTTGGTAAGGAACCTATCAAGTAGAGGAAAGATTTCCTTAAAATGACTATGGTTTAACTTTTCATTTCTTTGTGCATATTAATTATTAAAACATTAATGCTCAATTAGGCCAGTGGAGCAATTACTTTGTAAGACATTATTTGGTATCTTGAATTACAATTAAAAATTAATTAACTTAGTAACTTTTCACAGCTGCAGCTGTAAGAGGGATGAGGCCTGGCAGCTGTGAGCATCAGCCCCGCGTTTGCGTGACCTTCTCCCTTACCGGAAGGCCCATGTTGTGGTCTGCACAGGGTGAGGGCAAAAACAGCCACGTTCACCCTGCACAAATTTGTACCCATGTGTGCTAAAAGAGCACCTTGGAAAAAGATCTTTATGCTCGTTAGTAGAGCAAATCAGTCTGGAACTGAACTCTAACTCGGCCGTGGTCTTGCTTTTTCATCAAGGACAAGTTGGGGGGCATCTGAGGGCTGGGAAAGAGCAGCACCCTGTGTGTGCAGGACAGGCTGGCAGCTGGGCTGTGAGCGCCGAGTCAGTGGCAGAGAGCCGTGGCAGACACTGCCAGATCACCGGGGACCATTTCACCTGCATCTCCTGCGGCAGGGCCTGCAGGACGATCCCTCACCCTCACACTGCAGTCACGTGAGAGCTGGGAGCCCGGGGCTCCATCTCCTGCGCCAGGGTCCGTGTGAGCGTCACACTCATTTCCTTCCTGCGCATCTGCCACAGCTGCGAGGCTCCTGGAACTGCCCTCTGCCTGCCAGGCCTGGGGCAGGTGGGGCAGAGCAAGCGGAGCTGGCAGGTGCCCAGTCAGGCGGCCCAGCCCAGGCTCATGAGGGTCCCCTGCGCCGGGAGAGCAGCCAGCGCTGCCCGGCTTGCACCCTACTCCCTGTGAGCGAGGTGAACGTCAGCGTTTGCAGTTACACAGGCTCTTGGCTGTGCGGCTTCAGTCACACGAGCAACTGAAGACCCCTGCTCTACCTGCCTTTTCCTTGGGGTAAGACCCAAAGCCATGTTTACGGTCAGGGCAGCATCCAACAAGGAGAAAAGAGCCCTAAGGACAGCAAGCCCAACGGCTCCCAGAGTCACCCACTGGATCATGGAGAAAACAAAGGCGGAGCAAAGCTCACTGATCCTGTTCCTGCTTTGGGCTTGAGGCCATTTGAGGGATAGAGCATGAATCCAGTAAGTCCAAAACTTGCTTCCCTTTGTCAGGGTGTGAATCAGAAGGCCTGCTGCCTGTGTGCAGCACAATGCCCTCCATAAAGTATCCCTCACTCCTCCAGAGAGGTGGCGGACATGGGAGGACCCCTGTTAAGCTGGGGAGGGGTACTCCCCACCCAGCTGCACTCTGGGAGAAAGCGCAGCTGACTGGGATGACCCAGTTGTCCAAGAGGCCTGCATGAGGGACAGGTCGCGAGGATGAGGAACCTCTCACACTGCAGACAGCGTCCAGGCCAGCTCTGACCTCTCTCCCCTCGCATGGAAGGGCAGTTTCTTTGTTGCTCTGCCAAACGCTCGGCAGGACTCCTACCTCCACGCGCGTGGGGAGATTTGCAACAGAAAGCAGAAGAGGAAAATGGGGTCTGCATCACGTGGGGCATCCGGGGTCTGTGCAAAAAGAAATACTTCTTAAGAAGGCTCAGAATATGCTGGCAAGCAAGGGGAAGGCTCTGCAGCCCTCGCTGGGGCTCCTAGGCAGGAAGGTGAGTCCAGGCAAGGAGGGAGCCGTCACACGAGTCACTGATGTCTCTGGGAGGATTCAGCCAGCAGAGCAGGAGCACAGGTGTGGATTCAAAGCAAAACTAGACCCCAAACTTCTTTTGGAATACGTTTGCTATTAGAAAAAGGTACTGTCATAATTCTGAAAAGTGAGCGCTAATAACAACTGATACACTGTGTCTGCTGGAAGCCCTGGCTTTTCTCAAGAGCCCGATTCTGTGGAAGCGGTAAGAAGGTGCTGAGCAAGGAGCCCTCTGCTGGGCCAGAGGGCTTGAGGGCCGCCTGCACTCAGTTTTGTTAATGGAGCAGAGAAAACGACTTCTAATCAGTTTCCCTTAAAACTATAACTTTTTTGCAATAATCCCATGACAAGAATGAATCCCAGGTTCTGTGTCAAGCATCATGTTGGAAACAGCAGAAGTCCAAAATTAAATTAGAAGAATTAAAGTGTCACATGGAGGCCAGGTGACAGCACACATAGTCACAGCACAAGCAGGGAGGGGAGCTAAGTCCCTGCAGGCTCCCGTGTCCCTCAGCTGGAGAGAAGTGGCCTGGGGACGCCCCCAGGAGGACCAGGTCACTGATGCTTAGCAGTCCACCGCCAAAGACAGAAGGCCGCAAAACAATGTATATAGTTCAACATGAAAAAATATTTATTTTAATATTTAGCAAAATACTTTCTGTGGTGAGATCATCTTTTTTCATTTTCCATTGTATTTTTTTCCCTTTTTCTAAAAAAGTGTGTGTTACTTATATTATCCTAAAAGCAAATGATGAGTCAGATGACTGAAGTTTTCCTGTGCTGTGAATTCTGCAATGTTTCCGCCATAGAGGTGAAGTATATTGCTGTGCGTGGGGCTCGCTCGGCTGGCCGAAGGCAAGCAGTAAGCTGCAGGGCCCCCACACACACACATGCACAGGCCCAGGGCGCGTGCGCCCTCGATGGGACGGAAGGCCGGAGTGGCTCACCATGTGGTCAGGTCCAGCCGGGGCCTGCAGAGTTTATTCATCGTCCCCAGCTTGCCCCACAACACTGCTCAAGGCTGACCATACGGCAAGCAGCAATGCAAGGCAGAGTGCACGGGCGACCCTGTCGTGCTCCACACCAGCAGCCAGGCCTACAGTCTTGTGCTGACGTTGAGTCTCCACGGTTGGCACTGAGGTTCACTGTCGGTGTGAAGCTGGGAACCCTCACAGGTCGTGCACAGGAGAGGCCATGCGTGAGTGCGGGAGAGGAGGCTGGGCGTCCCCTCAGGCTTCGTGACCATGGACCTCACCTGAGCTCTCTCCTGCCTCTGACAGGCAGTGGGAACCAGCAGGCTCCAGGCCCCTGGAATGAGCAGGGTGGGCACTGCTTCAGGCTCCGTGGGGCCTCACTCATCTCTGCGACACGCGTCTCTCACGGCGCAGCGCGCACAGCTGAAGCTTCCAGCCACCAAACACTCTGAAGAGCAGATCCAAGCAGGTGCCGTCCGGCGCAGACGCTGGAACCGGGAATCCAGCGCTCCCACTGCGCCGTCCACCTGCGTGCGGCCCTGATGCCCACGGCACTGCCCGAGAGGACGCCTGCCCTAGCCCCCAGCTGCGGCCAGCCCCGCACAGCTGACTGAGCAGCTCACTGTGCCCCGAGTCAGCGGCTGAAGTGAGAGACACGGCAGGGAGCCTGCGCACGGCTCTCCAGCGGAGCGCAGCCTGAGGCTCTGTGGCCTCCCTAGGCAAGGGCTCTGCGCTCAGCCTTCTTCTCATCCCCAAAGGCTGCGGGGTGAGCTCCACGACCATCAAGGCACTGTCTGCTCTTCCCAGGAGTTTCAGTTATGCTAAAAATGTCAGTATGTTCTGTCACCAAACTTAGTGGGTCAAATGGTTGGGGTTTTGTATGCTAGGACTCGAGCAACAGAACACTGGAAAAATTAACGCTGTTCTAACAAGCAAGCATCTCCAAAACTCAAGCAGCGGCGTCTATTGCCTGTTGACATACTTATGTTATTTGCCCTAAGACTTCCTTTCTGTTCACTTAGAAAATTAATTTGCCTCTACATTTCTATTTTTACCCATTACTGGGAATTACACCCAGAGCTTTCACACTGAGCTACCGCCCTGCACCTTTCTGTGCTTTATTTTCATTGCCAGGTCCCTGTGTCCCCACCTGGACTCTAACACAGGACCCCGTCTCGCCTCGTGCGTGCAGCGGCTGTGGCACAACCCCACCCAGATGGATTTCTTCTTTGGAAACTAATTTGACCTTCACTTTCTAAAGAGTTGGCAGAGTGTGCACATAGGTGGTGTTCAAGAAAACAATCCTCACCTGTTTTTTTCGTGAATTTTTAGAATTTCATTTGTCTGTTGAAGAAGCTGCTTCTCTAGTTTGTATGTTGACAAGGAATTCTCCAGCAGTTGTATTTCAAGTCGAGAGGTTTGATTTAGTACCTTAACGTAAAAGATAAAAACATTTCCAACTTCAATCACAAATCATAAACCACAAACAACCAATTTTTGTTTAGCTTTTGTCCTTAAATAGTATTTCCCCAAGAGTAATTAGTTCTGTAGTATGCAATCTACCAAGTGTCGCTTTATCTGTTTCTTGTACACACTACTGGTTTGAAGTGGAAGTTGCAGTTGGGAACGCTGGACTTTTGAACCCACCTTCATCTTTAATTTTTATGCTCTGAATGCGTGGGGCAGTCTACTCAGCCAGATCTATATTTATGTCCAATGTGGCCTAGTGCAGAGTGGGTATTTCAATGAGGTCTGAGGTACTGTGGGTATGGGGAGGGACACACAGGGCATGAGATAAACTGTCCAGACTGGGCAGGACAGTCAGGTACCCTCGTGACCACACATTCATGGGTCATGGGTCATGTTGGACCCCCATGTCCCACCCCACCCCCGACACACCCCTCATGAGGCACAGTTGTCACTCCCACTTGATAATGAGGAAATGGGTTTAGGGAGAGCCCACAGCCACAGAGGAAGCCGGGAAAGGCTTGGCATGGTTCTGCTGTCCTATGTGGAGCCCCAGGAAAGGCAGAAGCCAGAGCGCCGGGCTTCCCCTTGCCCTGAAGATGGGAGGCCTTCATCCTCCCAAGTCCACAAGTCATGTCCTCCGGAAGTAAGCACTCACCCCGGTGTGTCCCACGACCCACGCTGCTGGCCAGCCCTCCCCGCAGGGTCAGCCTGCAGCCGGATCAGCGTCCCTTCTCTACCCTCTGCAGGGGGTATGTGGGCAAGAAAGAGTTGGAGGGGTTTTAAAGCCCCTCCCTCATGGGGGCCCTTACAACCACCACATCTCTGTCCCCTCCTACAAGAAGGAACCTGGAACCCTTTGCAAGATGCGTGTCCTGTCCAGGAACAGGACGGGGCAGCTCGTGAGTGGAAGGATGGGAAAGGGCTCCAGTCCCGCCCATGCTGGGTGCTCGGCTGGGGGAGGGAGGGAACGTTGCAGATTAAGGGACACTGTGAGTACTCAGACTCATAGTACCAGATGTGTTACCAGATGATGGCCTTATTTTCTTAAAAACGTCTAACTTGGAGGGAAAAAAAAGGGAATGACTATGCCAAATTAAAAGAAATTATTACAACTTGAAAAACAAAACATCTGTAAAAGTTCTGGAGGAACCATAAGAAAATATGACTGTCACTGAGATAGTCTTTGAAAATTTTTGTTTCTCTGTCATGATAGAGCAATATATAATTAATGCCACACAGCATGTATGACATTTTGCACTTCTATGTAATGGACGTTTGGTGTCTATTATAACCTCGTCCTACCTGAGTACATTTCAACAGAATAACACAACTCTAACCCAGTAGGCTCTGTTGAGTTTGGTGGTCTCAGTGCTCTTTGCAGGTGCACAAACCACGCTGGAGCAACTGGCCGAGCGAGCCCAAGCAAGGAACCAGGCAGTCCCTGCCCAGTCCAAGTTCCCTGGTGCAGGCAGGTGAGCGACAAACAGCAGCGTCCGCTGCCTGAGAACCGGCCTCCTCGCTCAGTCCTCGGACCCCGCTGGCCACAGGCCGAGCCTCTGAGACTGCGAGGCAAGTAACCCTCTCTCCTCAAGCCTGAGGGTCCGCCGTGGTTCCGGCCATGGCAGCTTACCCATAGAAGCACTCTGTGCCACCTACTGCCACCAATATGCGGCCCTCGGGCTATGTGGGCTTGGATTGGTTCATGAAAATCTACAGATCTTAAGGGATTATGATTAATTTAATTGTTTAACAAAAATTTATGGAGCTAACAACATATCAGGTCCCGGCTTACATTGTAATGACAGCAGAACAGACCACAACAACCTTTGCTCACTAGGAGGACGGAGCCATATGCAAGAGTCGTGCAGATTTTCCCACAAAGATAGCGAATATCTCAGGCTGGCTGGGCCATCTCTGCTATAAGCAGTTGTTGGCCTGAGAAAGCAGAGATAACATATTAATGACTGGGTATGGCCGTGTTTAATAAACCTTTATTTACAAAAAAGAAATGGCGAACAACAGCGGTGCTATTTGTGACTTCTGAGAAAGAGATGATAAAATGGAGTTAGGCCTATGAGACTTTTCTCAGGAGAAACATTTGTGAAGGGTAAATGGAAGAAGCCAGAGGAGGAAAGGAAAGAAGTTGGGTGGATTGCGGCCCCAGCCCTTAGGTAGCTGTAGCCGACAGAAGCCCTCGGCCTGGGTCACACATCAGCAGTGCCGTAGCTCCCAGAGCAGAACCAAGCAGCCCTGCCATGGTGGCTCATTGCCCAGGGTAGCCCCGGGGACTATGATCTCTGCTCCAGCAGTGATGGATTTCAGAGCTGAGTCCCTGCAGCACCAGGCAGTTCCACAGCCCACTGCTGAGGGGCACAGAGGCGCATTTCATGGCTGCGAGGAAAGCTCCATGGTGGCTAACCCGCTGGGCTTGAAGACATCTCTTAGAGGAGTGCTGCCCCAACCCAAGTCCAGAATGCAGGGGCTGCTGCATCTGTGACTGTAAAACACATTGCAGGAAGAAGGACTCACGGCAGTGCTTAACCTTGGGCTAAATTCTGCTCTGAACGCTATGTCACTACAGAAGTCACTAGAGGCTGGCGGGTACTTCCTGTAGTTACCGCAACTGGTGAGCAGGAGGGCACCAGGGTCCTTGGTCACAGGCAGCGCAGTCATGAGCACCTGGGGGTGGTGTCGGTGGGGGAATGTCACTGTCATCCATGGGACTGTGCAGAGTCTCTGTCAGCCACAGGGAGCATCTGGGTGTTCTTGGGGCCGCGCTGCCTGTGCCGGGCCTGCTATCCGGGGCCGCGCTGCCTGTGCCGGGCCTGCTGTCCGGGGCTGCCCTCTGTGGTCCTGCAACCTTGGAGAGAGAAGGGGGCCGCGGGAGGGAGGAAGCTCTAGAGGGCTCTGTGGCCCCATGCCCCTAGCTGTCGCTCCTGCAGGTCACTCCACCCATGTTTTCTTGGCACAGCTTTAAATAAAGGTTGGTGGCACTACCTGCCCACCAGACTTACTACTGCTGTGCAGCTGATACGAGTGAACTCTCTGAGGACGGAGTCAGGTCCTGAGTCTTGCAGTGGATTTCAGGGCAGTCTGTCCAAGATAGCCTCAAAACCGAGTTCTCTGAGGAAGGAGGAGAGGTGGAAGCCCCGACAGGAGGGCCACACACAGTTCTGCTACTCCTCTCTTCACAGTCCAAGCTTGGAGAGGAGGAGGTGAGAAGCAGTCTTCTTCCATCCAGGCGATGAGAAGGAAGGGCCGCATCTTCACCCCAGATGTGCACCCAGCCAGGGAGCCACAGGCCCGGTACTGCTGCAAACCTGGCTCTGCCTCCTCGGGTTAAGCTGCATGTGGAAGGTCAGGAAGGGACTGGGAAGCAGGAGGTTCTAATCTTTAAAACATCATCCTGTGAAAGTGGGGCACCGAAGCGTCCTGCAGAGCTACTGCTGTGACTCTCGAGGTAACCACAGTCCCAGACTCAGTTTCAGGAGCAGCTGTGCTTACCGTCATGAACCCTGGACATACACGCAAAGTCCCTCAAGCTTTCTGAGCCTAATTCCAGGGGCACACAGGGCGCGGGCTGCAAGATCACTGTCCCCACACAGCACATGAATACGGTCCTGCCTCGGCACTGGCATATGCCTTCATGGAACAGGTCCCGTGGCCACAGTCACAGTATACCCCTTGGGTTGACATTACACAAGAGGGCTTGGAGCCCACAGCTACAAACGCACGGGCAGCTGAAGACACCAACAAAGCCAGAGAGGACGCACTCATTTCTCCTCTTAAGGTGGCCATTGTTGGGCTCTCCTTGCTGCCTGCCTCTGACTGCTGGTTCTGGGGGATTTGTGACCCTGTGGCCTAGGTTGTGGCCACCTTACAGTTGTCATGCCGTACCCAGCAGGCTTTCCCTGGCCTTCTGCAGTGCACTGTGGCTGATCCACGTAGGGATCAGAACTTGTTTTTGACTCTTCTGAACTATTTTCCATAAAGCTCATATCTCTTGGGGGGGCAGGATGCGAGCAAGGTGTCATTTCAAATCTTGGGTTCCGTGTACCTTTGTGGTGTGGAGACTAAAGTGCTACCACTAGGAACGTTTCCCACCACGCCAATTCCTAGGTGGGAGGAAAATGCAAACAACCGTAAATAAAGGTTGCTGGGGGTGGGAGGAGTGAACAAAACTCTGTCATGTGGGTCGTAAAAGCTACGATAGAAATGTACAGGAGTTCAAATGTGCAGACCAGGGCACTGCTGTTTGGTTGATGAACATGTGAGAATGCTTTGGAGCAGATGCGAAGCATTCGGCTCTAACACAAACAGGAGAACAAAGCCACATTCCTCCCACCACAAGAAGCTCTACTTGCTTAGTGTGATAATATTCAGCCAAACAAGGCTCGTGATCGTGGCCGCAGTATGTTGTCTCCCCTCCCTACATTTGTCTGACAACAGTTACCGCAGAAATACTTTCTGAAGCCTACGTGATTTGCTTCTCCAGTGCAATCACCACTATAGTGCATTTTCAACTTGGTAATAATTGCTATTTCTAATCAACATGTACAGATAAGAAGAAATGAACTTGTGCTTATTACCTGTAACAGTGGAGAAGCCACTGAGGCTTCCTGCGCTACCTGCTCTAGGTGGCTTTGACACATGCTCTTCACATGGGGGAAAGTGTGCACTTACGTAAGGCTCTCCAGCACAAGCGCCACCATCACTATTGCTCTATGAATGTTGGCATATGGCTCTGACGCCTCTAACACAAATGAAATAAAATCAACACAAACTGTGCCTTACGTTTGCATGCACCTATTTTAGTTGGCTGCAGAAGTCAACCGCACCGACAGCACCATCTCTCGAGTGTCGGAACAGTGGGTGCCGCAGTCACTGCTGTGGCTGAGGGCCAGAAGAGCTCATCTTCCGGTCATTAGAAATGCGATTTGCTGCTGGCACTGAACGGCAAGGGTGGGTTTGTAACCCTGACAACTACAGAGCACCCTAGTTTTTAGTGATCTGTACTCAAAACAGCGTTCCATTGTACCTCTAGGGAACAGGGAGGCAAAGGGGCGCTTCTTACCGGTCCCCTGGGGACTTCCTCTCGGCTCACACTGACTCGCAGTCCCATGAGGGCTAGAAGATTACCAGAGACGCAGACAGAAGGTCCCAGGTGCACATCCAACCATAAATTCAGCCCATTGAGTTTTTCTTTGATATCAGATCATCATGGTTGGTGACTGCAGTGTTTATTTGAATTTAGGTGCGCATTACATACGTCTCTGCTTCTGCGGACACCAACCCTTTAAATCCAAAGAAACAAGCACAGCCTGTCAGGCAGTCGAGTTCCCAGCCAGTGAAGCTGCCTGTTTCCCCATGTCTGCGCTGAGCCGCGCTCTGCGCTTGTGAAGTAGCTAAGGGACTAGCGTGACTCCGAGGCGGCGCTTGCGCGGAGGCCGGCCCACCTGGGTCTCCACGTCCGTCAGCTTGCGCGTCTGCTCCGCCGTCTGCGACAGGAGGCTGGTCCCGATCTCCAGCATGGCGGCCGTGTGGTTCTGCACTGCGTTCTGCTGGATCTGCGCCATCTCCGACTTCATGTTGTCCACAATGTAATTCTCAAGCTGCAAGAGATAAAGCACAAGCGTGCTACGTGATGAGCGAATCCTCAGGCCAGGCCACATAATATCCACAACGAAAAAACAGACAGCCACGAGCCGGCCGGCCGGCGGGCCCTGCACCTCCTAGCCGGGAGCTGGGCAGGTGGAGCGCAGCGCGCGGCAGGCTGGCCGCGGGCACACCCTGCTGCGCTGAGGCGCCTGGCAGGACTCCCTGCCCTCGTGGGCGCTCGCCCTGAGATCAGCATCCGGTCCGAGCACACAGCGCAGACGGGAGCAAGGCGGTCGGCCTCACTGTTCCTTTATCTCTGGCCAAGAAAGGAGAACCAGAGAGGTTAGAGAGGGGCTCTGGGCACACTGTCAGAATCCCGCGGTTAGCAAAGAAGTGTAGTCCTGGACTGGGTTCTCTGGCCACTTCATGATGCCCTGCCAACCACGCACCTCGGCCTGGTCGCATCCCGCCTGCGTTTCCATGGTGATCAGCAAAAGACCACGCTGCCCTGGGGATGCGCTGGATAGGTGAGGGAGGCGGGCGGGCGCCAAGCAGCCTCCAGTGAATTTAG
Organism: Octomys mimax; assembly: GCA_002564305.1. Taxonomy (NCBI): domain Eukaryota; kingdom Metazoa; phylum Chordata; class Mammalia; order Rodentia; family Octodontidae; genus Octomys; species Octomys mimax. The sequence goes on from NDGM010933880.1 coordinate 15,343, forward strand.
GCCAGCTAGGATGCAGGCAGCGGTGAGAAGCCGGGCAGAGCTGCAGCCAGCCCGCACTCCTTCCCACGCTCAGCACGGCCCCGAACGCCCGGCCTGGGAGCTGCATTTGTATTCCCTGCAGCGCGGAGCAGCACATGGCCTCACAGTGCGCCTCAGTGAACACCACGGTTCTGAGCCAGCGGTAACCAAGGGGCTGGCAAGCAGGATTGAGGGCTCCCGAGAGGGGCTGCCGGGGCCCATGGAAGAGGGGGAGCTGGGCCTGAGCCCAGCTTGGAGAGAGCCACAGCAGCCTGCACCCCGCCGGTGCATTCAGCTCCTGGGTCCTGGGCAGCACCTGCATTTTATTACCAATTGCATGTGTGGGAATCGCATCCTGGAGAAGCCAGGCCCAAGGCCACACACCACGGGGCCAGGCTGAGGCCCTGCCTCTCACACTAGCGCCCGCGCCGCCAAGCCAGGCTCACCAGGCCGGGCTCCAGGTCATTAACGCTACATGATTTTTACTGGTTTAGTGAACCCTAATGTGGCCACTATTTCATGAACATCCATAGTAACACTATTATCATGTAATAAATACAGTCTCCGTGTAAAGCTCCTCCATGGCTGCTGGCGGCCGCTTTCTAACATCATTCCTTGTTTATTCCTATTAATCATAAATGAATGTGCCCCAAAGCAATGAAAATGAAAGCTTCAAATAGCTCGTGTTGTTATTAATGAATTCTGAGCTTGTTCTCCGCCAGTCCTCAGATCAGAAGTGCACCAGAGCGAGGGGAATTCAGCCTGTGAAGATTTACTGTAAAAATGCAAAACATCATAGAAATATTGGAAACTTCCTATTTTATGAATTTAGGACGGGGTCTACAGGGTCTACCGGATCTTACTACGTAGGTCAGACTCACAGTGATTCTCCTGTTTTTTGCCTCTCAACTCGCAAGTGCTGGATTACAGGTGCACACCACCAGGCCCAGTCTCCATCACCATCTCAGCGCACCCCAGGATGAGGCTGGCATGGCACACTGGGGATCAAACCCCGGCTGCTGTGCTCTGCCGAAGCAGGTGCTACAGTCCACTGAGCTATCTGGCTGGCCCTAGAAAATTATTACAATAAGCACAAGGTTTCTGGGCCAACTTCTGGCTTTGTTCCAGGTGATCTCACACACTTAAGCAACAAGGGAGGGCTGTGCTAAGAGTGTGGTCAGAGCTGCAGACATCTGGTGTTTCGGATTCCTCGTCATGTTTCCCTTTTCCTACTCACTTCCCTGCCTTCCTCCACAGTCTTTCCTCCTTCCACACTGATGCTTTGGGCGTCTGCACCCTCTCAGCTTCAAGGTGGCTCCATGCTCAAGCCTGGCAAGCCACAGGAATTGTCTGTGCTTGTGACAGGGCTGGCATTACAGGCAGGTCATTAACGCTCAGTTCTGGAGTTGTGGCCAGTGAAGCCCCGTGAGAGCTTCCTCCTTCGTGGCTAACAAGCAGGGAATGTAGATGGCTGAGGCTGCCGCTGCCCAACATTGCCACCAAACATTGCCACCAAAAGCCAGAGACAGCCTGAGGATGAAGTCAACTCAGGGGAACTGAGGGCGATACAGACAGATCCGCGCATGGATGGAGTGAGCCGGGGGTGAGGACAGAGGTACATGCTCTGCACTAACACCTGCCATGCGCTTGGCAGGTCCTCCTTTGGCCAGTGGCAAGCTCCTGGCTCAGGTGACCTCCCCAGCAGCCAGGGTGTCTTTTTCATTCACTCACATGGACATATGCTGTTAACGCAACCCAAAGACAGTTACTACGTTTGATAGATGTATAACAACAGGAGCCCAAGACAGGCAACAATAGCAGATGTTCCTTGCTTGTCCTGGGGATTTGAGCTGCTTGTGAATGTAGGTGTCCTGTGTGAAGATGTCACCAGCCACACACAGCTGGCTTTGTCCATTGCCCGGTACACTGTAGCCACTGAGTTAAGAGTTTCCCTTTTATAAAAGGAAAAACCTGGATAGCGCACATGTTACCGCTGCTCAGTGGCTGAGGCTGTGAGGCTTTGAAACTGCCTCTCAGGCTTCCCACAGGCAGGTCCTTCAGCACCAGCCCAGCACGTGTAAGCCCCAGGGCCTTAACACTGAGCTACTTCTCCAGCCCTTCTTTTAGCTTCTGAGACAAGAACGCACTAAGATGCTAAGCTGCCCAGCCTGGGGTCAAGTTTTGGTCTTCCTGCCTCGGCTTCCTGCAGCATCAGGATCTGAGGCGAGGGGTGTGCCACCACGCCCTGGCCTCAGGGGTCCATCTTAAGCTGAGAAGATGCTGAGCACAGAGCTGATGAGTTATAAAGCAGGAGGTCCCAGCAGAAGGTAATGCCAATGACTACACTGTCATTCTCAGGACCTGACTCTACAGATTTGTAAGCCACTGGCTAAAAGAGCCTGGGAAGAAGCTGTTGGACTAGATAGGATTTGAAACCAGATGAGAAGCACACACAGGTGCTTTCTGAAGCAAGGAAAAGTGCGTTTCGCACAACACTTCATCCTGACTCCTGCCCACCCTACAAAGGAAGTACAACTGCGCTTCACAACTCGGGAAGCAGCCTAGGTTAGCTCGCTCTCCTGATGCGCTCCTCTCCTGAGAGCCGGCTCCTACTGCGTTGCCCAACTGGCTGACTGCTGAGGACCGATTTCACTGGTGTCATTTGCGTCAGCTCTCTTGTGTTCATTCCTTATTTCTCTGAGGAGAGCAGCACTGTCAGAGTGAGTCCTCTGCTCCAGGCACGGGGGCTACCTGCAGTAGATGACACCTCTGGGGCCAGGTGGGTGGACATAAAGGGGATCACTGGAAATGCAAGGAATTTTTCTTAGTGCACAAGCTTGCTTGCTCTGCTAGTTCTGTTTTCTCTCTCTCTTTCTTTCTTTCTTTCTTTCTTTCTTTCTTTCTTTCTTTCGAAACCAGGTATTGAACTCAGGACTCTGCGCTTGCCAGGCAA
>NDGM010933895.1:0-19606 GCA_002564305.1 Octomys mimax
CATTAGAAGTTGTATTTTTGTTATTTTTCATTTTTTTCCCACTAGTTACAAAGTGATACAAGATGCACCTGTCAAGTCATGTTTTGCTACATGCAAAAATCATCAATTACTACAAATTTTCTGAATTTGTCAAATTGAGCTTTAAATTCTAAAAGCTAAAAGGGTAAAACTGAAGTGCAGGTGATAAGAACAGTAGTTTCATGAATTATGTGACTGTTTACTTTTCTATTACCAAGTGTAATTGTGTGTTTAAATACAAAATCCAGTTTTTATTGAACAAGTTAGGGCTAAGTTAAGAAAATCAAATGACAGTTCCTTTTGATTACATGTTATCACGCCATCTGTCATGAAATGACAGCACATAGATTATCTGCTGTACTAACTTCCTGTGTTCAGGGCCTGCCAGCTTCCTAAAGTTGTGCTCAAACGTTCCATCCCGTCTCCCTCCGCTACTTCTGTCACTGTCCTTGTCATCTGTATGGTAAGCTTGTGCTCTGCTCAGCCTTGCCTCTGCCTTGGGCCCCTTGTTTCCTTGACCTTGCATGAAGCACATGACCTGGGATTTGTTGAACACCAACTCCTTGAGCATCTGGTTGACCAGCTGGTAGACCTTGAGTTGACCCTTCTGTGGCCCCTGGATAAGACTGGTATCAAATCTAACCTTTGCATTTGATAAGCACCACATTCTGAAGCTTCATCCCTGTCTTAGTTACTCTTCTCTCGTTGCTGGGACAAATATTCGACCCTCAAAATAAGGGAAGGAAAGGTTTATTTAGCTCAGTTACTGGAGGTTTCAGTCCATACTTATCTGACTCCAAGGCAGTGTGGCTCATGGCAGAAGGCAACCTTTTACGGGGGTCACAAAAAGCAAGAGAGCAAAATGGAGGAGGAGCAGCAGCTCAGCAGCTAGCTTCTCTCCCATCCTTACACTGTAATGCAAACTACCTGCCCTGGGGGGTAGGGGGGGTACAGCACCCACACCCACAATAATCAATCACAAACTCCAGAAGCCGCCCCAAGACTGCACAAGGCTTTGGGGGGGGGGCAACTACACAGAAACCATAACAATCCCCAATGGGGAAGCTACCCCTCCACCTTCAGTCATATTATTTAGTACCTACAACACACTTCTACACTGGGACCCTTCATTTGACTCTAGGATAGCTTATTAAGGATGCTCTACTACTATGTAATGTAGTGTATATCTTTTTGAGGGCAAATGTATATATATTTTCTTTTTACCAGGAGCTCAACTCAGGACCTTGTGTTCATCAGGCAAGAGCTTGTGTGTATATCCATTTCCAGCTCCAATCACATACACTGTTCTGCAATCTGTAGAAGTCTGTTCTCCTGGGGTGACCTTTTGCCTGTCCCTGGCCTAGAATTCACTTGCTCATTCTTCACAGTCCATCCAGAGGGACGCTTCCTGCATGCATCCCTCCTAACCTGACTTCCACTTCTTCACCCTAGGCTTAGCTCACTATCTTCTGCATTTTACAGCATGCTCTTTTCAGAATATCTCCCACCCATAACTTCTTAGGCCGTATTTGAGCTGGATGTGTATTTCCATTTCCCGGGTAAGACTGAAACTCCTCTGATGCGTGGGAGCAAAGTGTGTTCATTTGTACAGACTTAACCCATGTCTCTGGGTTTGCTACATGAAAACACAATAAAAATTGTGCTTGACTTCTTGAATTTCTACTTAAAAGATGTACTTTAGCTAGATTGAAACAAATGCAAAAGGTGGTACAATAGAAAGTGATAGATGGCAAGGCAGGGACAGGCTTGTTGTCCTATTCTAAATCAATCAGATTAAAGTCATCACAGACCTGAAGCAAAATAGCAATCATAAGTGGAACAAAGGGTTCATGGAGTAGTATCCTGGCACACTATGAAACAAGGAGAAAACCGTGATTTACTACACTCTTAGAATATGACAGCCAGCGTATTGGACACTTGAATAGCTTTTAACTTTTGGAATCCTCACAATGTTGTGAGTTATGTATTAGTACTGCATTCAACCTAATTTTGTGCAATTTGAGAGTTTCCCTTCTCCCTATTTCTTATTTATTTATTCATCTATTTAATACATTTGATAGAGTGTCTCCCTATGCAGCTGGGACTCCTAGTGATCCTCCTGTTTTCAGCCTCCTCAGTGCTGAAATTATAGGTGTGTGCCACCATGCCCAGACTCGGTCACAGCTCAGTGTACCTTGGGGTGGCCTGGCATAGCAAGTGGTGCCGGGGATCGAACCCTGGTCCCTGTGCTTGCCTAAGCAGATATTTAGTCTACTGGACTATCTCGCTGGTCCATCCTCCCCATTTCAAAATGTCATTTATGATGCAAATTCAAATGGAGTTAGTAATATTAGCATTAATAATGTGCGCTCCTAAAAGTTCTGGAGTCCTATTATTGAGCCAGGGACAGAGCTGTGTACCCTGAACACAAAGATGAATTAAACATATCTTCCTTTCAAAGGCTTTAAAGTGTATTTAAATTAATTGGAACTTAAAGCTTTACTTATCCATCTTAAAGTAATTCTGGGGTTTATCAAGCAAGCAGAGTGCCTTGTTCTGTTTGGCATTGTTTTGACTCTAGTCCTCTCTAAGGAAGGAAAAGTGTGTCTTCATCAAATACTGCGAAGGCAAAGGCTTGCGTCCCTGCCAGCTGTGTGACTTCAGTAATTACCAAAGGGGCTGGAGACGCCAGCTCCTTCCAATTAACTTCTGCTACCAAGTGCTGTTGACCGCGTTCCCGACAGCCACACGCAGACGGAGGGAGAGGGGTGCACACGAGATTTCTTTGCATTTCATACTTCACAGATTAAAGGCAGTGTCAAGAGCCAGTCCAAACTGGGGAATTGATTTATTTGGCACTGAGCCTGTGGGGAAGTGTGCAACCGAGTCATTATGAACAGGACAAGGCACCTTCACGTGATCTTCTACCTCTTGGTACACAAATCAAACCATCTTTTTCTTTCAGATGTATTCCCTCAGAGAGCATCGTGGCCAGCAGGCGTGGGCAGACCCGCCTTCCTCCGTTCCAGCACTTAGCTGTCCTCGCGGCGGCCGTCACGGCCACACGGAGGCTGGCTCAAAGCCTCGCTAGGAGCTATTGGCAGACAGTGGGAGCAAACTGGCTTTGCACGCATGAGAGAAGGTCGCAGGACAACTGACTATGCCGGGAAGAAGGCAAGCTGGATTTCTAGGCCGAATCCCTCTTCATAACACGTTGATCACCGTACTAAGAGTGCAGTGATGGCGACCGAAGGCAGCCACAAGCGCTGAGCCTCGCTGCCGCCCTGTGGTCGGCACTGACTGCCGCAGTCGATACATTCCTGAGAGTCAGCATTCCTATTATGTTCACTTAACAAATGACAAAACTGAAAAAAAAGTTGTGTAGCTCCTTCAAGGATTAACAGCTTGTAAATAGAGGAGCTGAGCAGTGAGATCAAATCCAGCACGCGTGGGTCATAAACAGATCTGTTGTGCAAAACTAGTCGTGGAGTCTCAGTGCGACACAGGGAGAGTACTGCACAAGCATGTAGGTGTTCACACACAAGTGTTTCATATTAACAAATAATACAGGGCTGAGGAGATAGCTCCGTGAAGTAAGTGTTTGCTCAGTAAGTACAAGGTCCTGAGTTTGATCCTCGGTACAACCAAAGGAAAAAAAACCAAAACAATACGCATGTGGGATATGTGTCTGTGTATGTATAGAGCAAAAAATACACCTGCGAATGTGCTGTGCCTCATCAAAACTTTCCTCTCAGTCAGCATCCATTATTGTTCTTTCCTAAGCCAGTCTTTGCTATGATGACACAAGACATCAATTCTCCAACCCTACACTCCCTCTATGTCACCCATTAAGCTGTTGCAGTGTTACCATAGCCAAGAGAACTTCCTGCTCAGTGTTTAATAAAGGGACATGGTTTGTGCACAAGTCAGTTTGGCCAAAGTAATTTTAGTTTTTCAATGGTCTATAATTTTTTACTCTTTAGTTTTATGTTCACATTGTAAGAGGTTTGGCCAAGGGAAATCCTCTTCTAGCACTCCCTGTGTTGTTGAGACATGCTTCCATAGAGTCCTCACGCTTTTCTTCCAGCACAGCAAGATATTCCAATGTTATTTTGTATCTGATTTTCCACCGTCCTGGAATCAGCCTCTTTTCTATGATCATGAGGAACAAGGACAGGAAACAAGATCTGAGAGCTAACTTTACCAATTGTTCTTTGGGTATCTTTGAATCTTGGTTCAATCAGATAAAATATTAAAAACAGCTTATATATATATACAAATATATGCATGTACATATATGTAAATAAAACTATATATAGATGCAAATACAAATGTATGAGGCACAGACACACAATATACCCTCCTAATTGAGAAATCACCAGTTCACTTTAGCACATTAAATTTCAAACCCTTTTCAATGACAATTTTTTTTGTTATTTATCTTCTAATATTCCACGGCTGTAGTAGATGTCTAACAGACAAAAACCTCTTTTCTCCTCAATACTAGCACATGCATTGGCCCAGCTCTACAAGGTACCAGAAGTATTTTCAGAATTGCTTTGCCCGTATTGATATGAGAAACAACAAATCTCCAGCCTACACTGACCCTAGCTGAGGATACGTAAGCAAATCTTATAGAACTGTCATCTCAGCTTCATGTCTGCCTCTGATCTTCTTTTTCCCTTCAACTTAGTTTGAAATTATTTCCCTTGTTTGTGATACTTTTATTTTTGAATATGTAGAACATTATTTTTCAAAGATCAAAATTATATAAACATGTACATTCAGAGAATTTATCACTTTCTCCTATATCTCTTCCACTTTATTTTCTGTCCAAGCTAGTCTTATAAATGATGCCTGTTGTGTTTCTTCTTACATATATAAACATTAATGCTATATTAATAAATACATAATATTGATGTGTAAATGTTAATAATAACAATACAGTAATGTTTTATTTTTACCTCTTTCTTACAGGAAATATAGTATATTGTATATGCTTTTTGGAATTTAATTTATTTTATTATTATTATTATCATTATTATTTTGGTGGTACTAGGAACTGAACTCAGGACCTTGTGCTTGCCAGACAAGTACTTATTCCACTGAGCTATCATCCCAGCCCACCTTTTGGCATTTAAACTTATAGTATTTGCTGACAATCACTTCATGTAAATTCAGATATATAATTTATTAAGCCAATTTCTATGATTAAGCATTTCAGCAACCTTAACATTCAGCAAATATAAATATATAATAATTAGATATGTACAAATGCAATTTCATAATTTCGCTTTATAGTTTTAGAGTTTTTTGTTGATACAGGGTCTCACTACACAGTTTGGACTTATAATGATCCTCCTGTTTCAGCTTCCCCAGCGCTGAGATTACAGGCGTGTGCCACCATGCCCAGTTCGGGCCTGGTACGGCATGCAGTACTAGGGATAGAACTCAGGACCTTGTGCTTGTCAGGCAGGCATTTATGCTGCTGAGCTATCTCCCCAGCCCAAAGATGACTATTTTAAAGTTCTGGATCAAAAGGAAAATGTATGTTTACATTTTTTATACATTTACTATCACAATGCATGAAAACCAACTTTCCCCCTAATGCTTAACCAATAGATAGTACTGCCAAGTTTTTCAAACTTTTTCCCTCTGCGGTATCTGAGTTACTTTTCCCTTATTGCTGAAGAAGCCAACAGTCAAAGTTAAAGAGGGAAGTTTACTCAGCTCACAGTTTGTGGAGGTTTCAGTCTGTAATCAGCTGGCTCCAGGCGAGGTTGGCATTGAATACAGGCGCCGCAGAGGGGCAACAGCTGGTGACAGGCAGAGGGCAGCAAAGCAAGCAAGAGACTTAGCTGCTTTTCTCTGCCCCGTCACACCCTCATTAAGGCGTGGGGTTAGGGCAGTGCCAACCAACCTGGTTGATTCAGTAGTCACACACCCTTCCTCCCAGCATTGGTTATTCTAGACTCTTCCACCTCTGGAGAAGCCCCACCGATGACTGCATGGGACGGGGGTTGCATGTAGACTAAACCGTAACATGTGATATATTGAATATTTTCTTGGTCCATGATTTGGTAAACTGCCCCAGGGAGATACATTTAGGAGCATGTAAACTATTAAAGTATTACAATGCAAGACGCCAAAATGTTACTTTTCAGGAACTCAGGGTGACTGAAGCCTTTCTTTTTTTAATTCATATAACAAAGATTTTAGAATCTATTCGTCAGGCAACATATTGCACTCAGATACAAAGCAACACTCAAATCCTTCACTGTTCTTATCTCTTCAAAATCTACATGAGAAGTGAAACATGATAAGCAAAACATTTTTTTTTTTTAATCTGCTGCCTATAGCAACATGATGGTCACCGAAAATCATTCCAGGGGGAGAGATGGAAGCAAAAGCCTCTCTGAAGTGAGGAGAAGGAAGATGCAGAGTGAGGAGATGGGATCCATAAAGATTTGAAAGTCTGAAAGTTCTAATTCTAAGAACAGAAAGCAAATAAGTCAACGGCTGCTCATAGAAGGGAAGCCAACAGGGTGCTTTGTTTGAGGAAGAAAAAAAAAAAGTCTCAGCAAATTCTGCTGCAAATGGAAAGGATACAGTACAGCGAAAGAGGTGGAAAACACAGAGAGATTAATCAATACTTATAGTAAGTGTTGCTAAGTTCAACAGATAAAGATCCGGATGTAGCGCTGCAGTGGAAAACTGCTTGGGACCGAGAGAGAGCACAGCTGGGGTCACTGGGAGAAAGAGAAAGAGAATAAGGGCCCTGCTGCGGGCCAGGACCTGCACCAGCGAGGTGAGAGCAAGCCCGGGCCTGGCATGTGTGTTTTGTCCCAGGGATGAGTGAGTCAGGGGCATGTGTTTGGGGCAGGAGAAGCATGAAAGGTGGGGAGATTCAGACCTGTCTGGGCCGCGGAGGTTTGACGTAGGCCTTGTGGTGGATGCGAGAGGGAGACGGTGCCGGGCTGAGAGCCGGGTGGTAAAAACCTAGACATGTTTATGCCGACAGCAGTTGTCCCATAAAGAATTTTCTTGGGCGAAATTAAGCTGCCCAAGAATGGGAATATTTTCTCAGTGGATTGTATCCAGACTCAGGGAAAGATTTTAAGTAGCAGAAGCATATAAGTGCTGTATATGTGGGCGCTACATTTGAAAAATATGGAAACATGGTCCAGGGACAAAAAGCTTTTAAAACGTTCATATTTGAATTTTTTTTTAAATGACACATTATATATAAGTACTTGGTCTTCAACAACTCACAATTTATTTATGTATTTATTTATCTGGTGCAGGGTTTTGCTACAGAGCTCAAACTCATAGTGATCCTCCTGTGTCAGCCTCCCCAGTGCTGGGATTAGATGCATGCGCCACCACGCCTGGTCCAGGTGGCCAGCTCGGCCCGGGGCCTACACAGCATGCAGTACCAGGGATCGGAACCCAGGTCCTTTCGCTTACCAGGCAGGCACTTAGACCGCCGAGCTGTCTCCCCAGCTCCAACTCATGGTACTTGTGGTGTTGGCATAAGTCTGAACTCTCACACAGAACCATCCAGTATTCCTTTCTATTCTTCATTCCTTCTGTGCCTCAATTTCCAGAGGAAACTGCTGTATCCACATTAAAACGAAATCACTAATTCACTGACTTGCTCCTGGGCAATAGATAAAGCCAACCTTCAGTTCATGAGATACTCTCACTAAAAGGGATGGAAGTATCGCCTCGCAGAAGAGCTTTAGCATGTTATTCAAGACAAATCCACAAATCCTAGTCTCCAACTTATACATTGAAAACACTTATTGTTTCTTCTTTGAATCATGTTCATTTGCAGAATACATCTGATCCAAACTTGGCACGCTGTCTCCTCCAAGCTGGAAGGCTGCTGCTTTGGGCTTGCAGCTCTGAGCTTTCCGAGGTTTTCATTCCGTGCCAGACCAGGTTGACCACACAGCATCTGGGAAAAGCCTCCTGGGTTTGCTCTTTGGATTACTGTCACATACCCAAGAGAGCAGGACCCTGCCTCTATGCTAGAAGCTTTTCAGCTTTCGTAAGGCTCCAAGATGCTGCTGCTCATATAAAGCAAAGTTAATCTGTATAGATATGTCTTTCTCTATAGAATATGAGCCTCTGTGGAATGAGAAACTCTTTTGGCATAGTTACTTTATATTTTCTCTTACAGACTGTCAGTTTTTAAACATACATTTAGTGTTCAAGTATCACTAATTTACTGTTCAAAGCAAATGCAAGAGGAAGGAATCACAAATAAAACAAATGTCAAGCTCTTAGAATAACTTAGATTATAATTCTGAGAGGGTTTAAGCAAGGAACAATTTAACATGACATGGGGAAGTGGATTCCTCCTATAACACCCTGGAGCTAGGAGAAAAGGAGCTACAACAGTCCAGGATGGAAGCCTAAAGTAAGGACAGAGTAACTCATCCCCCATTACTCTGCCTTCCCCACTGAATGAGCTTCACATTAGCTGAATTCAGCAATAAGCTAGAGGTGAGAGATTTTCCCATAAGCCTTGCTGGTCACCCTCCCAGATGAAACCTAGAGGAACAGAATGATGTGGGCATCTAGTGGGGAAAACTGAACAAAATCAATGAAACCAGAAAGATGATTCGAAGAGGACATTTCTATTTTGATTTGAATTTGCACTTAAAACATAGCTAAAAGGGAGACGACTACTGAAGAATGAATCTGAGTATTTGTGCTCCTGGACATGGCCAATAAGTAAACCAGATGGAATTAGGTTCAGTCACCCCAAAATAGAACTGCTTTTCACATTCATTTGTTGTTTTCGCAGAGCCAGTACATTGCAATGGAAAGAACAATAGCTGTGTAGCAAGGTAAATCTAATTAAAGTGCTGATTTTAGTAGTTTATTTGCTGTTTGACTGTGGATGCATTAGTTAACCTTTCTGAACTTTAATTTGCTCATCTCCAAAACTAGAATTAATTGCACCTACCTCACATTAATCATGGCACATTGTAATAAATCAAGACCGAAGCCTTTTATAACGCTTACAATTGGAACTGCATATATAAATCGAAAATCACTAGTACTATTTTAGTAGAAGTATATTGCAGCTAGTGATTTATTGACCTTTATAATAAATGCAACATTTCTATTTTAAGTTAGTCTTGGTCCTTCATCCAAAGCATAGTGATCAATTGATTAATTAAAGTCTATAACTATTTCATCAATATAGTATCAACTTCAGAACAGTTAGGGAATTTTGTGATCATGTGTTAGTAGACCCTTTTTCTTGTATTTTAAGGAAGTGTCTACAGGGTGTTTGGGGTCTTACGACTAGATCAGACTTGTAGTGATCCGCCTATTGACAGCCTCCCAAGATCTTCGGTTACAGGCGCACGACACCACGTCCAGTGTCGATTGCCGTCTCAGTGCGCCCCGGGGGTGGAGCCGGCACCGCAGACCTGGAGATCGAACCCCTGACCCCTGCTTGCAGAATAAACAAACTCCCAGTTTGGCTGAGGAAGTTTTGGAAATGAATAGTGGGGGTGATTGCATATCAATGTGAATGTGATTATTGGCTTTAAATGCTTAAAGGAGTTTAAGTAGTAAAATCTATGCTGTAGATATTTACAAGTGGTAAAGACTGTTCATGTGATATTCAGATATAATAAAAATCATTAAGGTAATATTTAAAGTTTAGAAACACTGAAAGGAAAGTGACCACGAGTCTGAGGATGAGATATATAAATCTGCATCAGGTACTATTGTATATTTGCAGAAAACTTTTGGCATTTGTTGAATATGTGTGGATCACTTTTGTTACATTAAGAACTTGGTTTATGAATTTAACTTGCTTTACATGTTTGGAAAGACAGCTCCATTTGTGTGTATGTGGGGAGGATGGTTATCTTCACTCTTGTCACCAGATGTGGAGTTTGTGAACTGAATCAAAATTTCACCTGACCTTTTTGTTTATGAACTGAATCACTGGCAAATCGAAGTGCTTTTGAACTGAGCCATTACTGCATTTGTAGACTGATTATAAAGACCAGCAGATTAGCATGAAAAACACAGAAGGTGACCACATTGTATAAACACAAATAATTGTTCCAGTTGCTGTGCTGTCATTGTTATTATTAATGACCTTGAAAATGCAAGTGGAGACTGAAGTGTTTTCGGTGTAGCTTTTTGTTCACATAACATAATCAACTTATAAGAACTACGATTTCATTTCTGTAAAGTTATTGAATATTTCATCATTTTAGAATTCCAATTTTCTTCACTCATTCTCAATGTCTTCTGCCTTTATAAGATAAGGGACAGATTGAATTTTATACTGTCAAACACTAGCTGCCTAACTATCTAAAAGACTATTTCTTTTAACCTTCTTTCATATTTCCCTTCCTGAAATATAGTTAAATGCTTCCAATAAAGTATAAAACCCTTAACAGTCAAAATGTACCAAAGACTTCTATCCTGCCAGATGTGAGCAGATCTTTTGAAATAAGTCAACTATTCATCTTAAGAAAATTTTACGTGCTTGGCTTTATAGACAATCTATAAGTAAGCAGGTTCCCCAAAATGTATTAAGAGAAATTCTGTTGAATATTTATTATGTAACTATAATACTTTTGAGGCTATAAGAAAGAAAAATAATACATTTCCATGGACCATAGTCACATGGAAGGGAAACCTCATGGACTAAGAGATGCACCTGCCCTCTGTTGAACAAGGCCACTAAAGATAGATTTAATGAGTTAAGCTTCATCCAGCAGATCCTGCAATAAAAGTTATGCTATATAACGAAGGCTGCTTAGAAAAGCAGTGTGTGTCGTTTGCTTAGCTCCTCAATGTTGTCTGCGGAGCCCTTTTTCTCTGGAAATTCTTATAGAATTTCTTTATATAATTATTTTTGTGTCCTCTGCCATTCCTACATTGATCCCCTTTCAAGTCAGCCCTACCTCTCTACAATATCACGTTAACGAAGGATTTATCAATCTTAATTACCACTTCAATTATCATTCAAGACCAGTTATTTGATTAACTGAGCCTCCCTATTGGTCTTTGTGTGTTTCAATTTCTTTGATTTCCACTTTCAACCTCAGGGTTGCTGTCCTCCTAATATGGCATACTCCTGAAAAGTCACGGTTCAGAGTTCAGGCCACAATCATCTGTGAATTTTTTCTTACGACCTAACTGAGAATTGCTCATTTCAGGAAACCCTGCAATTTCGTGGAAACTGCAAACATCCTCGGAGCTGATTTGTTTGGTTGATTGCTTGGTTAGTTTTTGGCAAGAGGTCTGTAAGTAGCCAATCCAAGGCCATCATTTAGTTTTCCTTGCTGCTGATTGGCTACTGCTCCGGAACCCCTAACTGAAGTCCCACCATTCTCACCTCATAAGACGCTCTACCTCCTACAGCTGTCTCCAGTGATCTGCATTTTGCTCTTCTGCAAGCCCTAAGATCCCTCAGATGTCACCAAACACGCGGCACTTTCTATGGCTCCATTAATATGATATTTTGTTGAATTAAACTATATCACTGCAGGAGACATAGCGTATTTAGTATTTAAACTACAAAAATAATCATTGATAGACATTTTTAACTGTACATGAAATTTGCATGTGCTCTCCGAATGTAATTCTGAGAATTTTGAAGGTGCAGTGTCTTGGGTTAAGTTTGGTTCTAATTTTCTAGGACCTTGAGATGAACCATTATAATATTTTTTAAATTATTCTGTTTTCTAGTTTAGGTCCTCATAGCTATGGATTTCCCTCTTTGAGCTTGTGTCCAAGAGACTCTAGTATATTACATAGCTATCGTCACCTGATTTGTGAAAGATTTTAGATACATGGACTTCTTCAGTGACCCCTTCACACAGTGGTGTGTCACTGCTCAGTGTCCATGATTGTGTGCAGGCTTTACTTCTTGTGTGTCTTCTTGGTTTTGCTGTAGACTTCTAGCTTTATTACATTGTGATTTGATAGGATGCAAGAGATAAATTCAGTTATTTTGTGTTTACTGAGACATGATTAATGCTCTAAAATATGGTCTGTTGGAGAAAATTCTGTGGGCATCTGAGAAAAATGTATATTTTTCTGTGTTCCATGAAACATTCTGGAAAGACAAACAAAACTGAAAAAGTTTTGGTCCACTTACAAAAGAAAGAAACACTCACATCAATGTAATTAGAAATGAAAAGGGCAAAATAAAACCAGATACCTCTGAAATTTAAAACATTGCAAGAAAGTACTCTGAAAACTCATACCCTGGAAAGTAATCTGAAAGAACTGGTTAAACTCCTAGATATAAAAGTGAGAAAATGGAAATAAGAAGGTATTGAAAACCTCAAAAAGTCTAATGACAGGCAATAAAACCAACATAATAAAAATTTCACCTAGAAAAGCAGACAGCCTGGTGGATTCACCAATGAATTTGAACAAAATATTAAAGAAGAACTATTGTGCGCACTCCTGAAATCTTTCTATGAAACTGAAGGGAGAAAGAGTACTGCTGAGCTTATCCCATGAGGCTATTATTACTTTGACATAAAAATCAGGCATGGACTCAACAAAAACAGAAAGCTACAGACCAATATGCATGATGAGGATAGATGCAAAAATCCTCAAGGATACTTGCAAACAGAACTCAAAAACCATTAAGGTCATATAACATACGCAAGTCAGCTTGTGGGAACCTACCAGGAATCAAATTCAGGATCTTGTCCTTGCCAGCAGACACTGCACTACTATATCCCTAGCCCCAACATATGCAAATTAATAAATGTGAAAAATCACAAAAATTTTAAATTATTATATGATCATCTCAATAGACACAGAAAATGCCTTTCACAGAAAATCTCCTTTCATCATATCCCTGATGAAACTAGGTCTGGAAGGACCTGCCATGAAACTAATAAAATCTATGTAGTACAAACCTATAGCTGATATTATACTGTAAAAAAATAAGTGAACATTTAAAAATTATGTTTTTTCTCTGTAAAATTATGTTTGAGTCTACACTTACCACTCTGCCTAAGTGTAGTGCAGTAGTCAGAATCTTAGCCAAAGCAATCAGGCAAGAGACAAAAGTCACAATGAAAATGGAGAAGTCATACTGTCTTTATCAGAAGGCAATTTGATTCCTTATACAACATTCAAAACCTCCAAAATAGGCTTTAAGAGCTTGTAAACAAATTTACTTATGTGGCAAGATGAAAAATCAATACACAAAAATCAGTAGTATTCTTTTGCACTAAAATAATAAATCCACTGGGCAATAAATCAAGATCATTCCCAATAGTTTAAAAAATTATATGCATAATAAACAGCATAAGCAAGGAGATATCAGACATCTACAATAAAAACTCCACATACTTTAAAGAAAAAGATTGAAGAGCAGAGTAGGAACTGAAAAAACTCCCCTTTTCTGGATAGGTAGGATCATTATTATTGAAAAAAATCATATTATCAAAAGTGATATGTAGATTGAATATAAACCCTGTTAGACCAAGAGCTCTATTCAAAAAACTAGAAAAAGAATCATAAAATTTACATGGAAATAAAGAATGTCAAGAGTAGGAAAAGCAATCTTAGGCAAAAAGAGCAAAGCAACATGTATCCCAGTGCTAGATTTCAAATTATATTACAAAACTATAATACATCAAACAGTGTGGGATTAGCCCTCCCATTAGAAATTGTAGGTCTCTAAGAATTTAACTTGATCACTTTACTATAGAATACTACCATTACATGATTCCTTGTCCACATTATTATATTCTTGTTTTAAAAAACTCTAGCTAATTACTACATGTGGATTGATATAATGAATAATGTAATCGGATATATTTAGCCCTAGACCCAATAAATGAGAAACCTAAATGATCAGACTTCTGAAATCCATCCTTTTCATATGGAAGTGGATTATCCCATATTTAAAATGCATAGAACCAGGAGTACACTGGAATTGGAATTTTTTATCTTGGAATATTTTATGTACAAAGCAGGGTATCTTGGGAACAGAGCCAAGCCTATACATGAAATGCCATACTATGACAAGTCCACCCTGCATTCTCAGGCAGAATGTCAATTCACATAAAGCTTGACCGTGAACGTGTTTTAACTATGCTATCTCAGAGAAGTCAGGTGGAAATTTTTCTATTTGTGATGTTAGTTGGAATTCACAAAGTTTTAGATTTTGGGGAACTTACAATTTCAGTGTTTAATATTAGTGATCTTCACCCTGTATATACTTAATATGAGTTATCAGAAAGGGAAGGCCATGAAGGGGTGGTCAGAAATATTCTTTTCTTTTTTTTCACACTCAGGAAAGATTTTACTTAAAATAATGACTCAACTATAAAACTTTTCTCATGTGCGTATGTTTGAAATTAAAGCATGATAAAGAAAGGATTACTTTTAAACTATATCTAACAAATGATTAAAAGGACACAAATTCCCAACTTAAGTTTTACTGTCAAATTTCCAGTTAACTTTCTTTTCCATTATACTAGAGAACATTAATTATTTCATTACTTATGATTTCCTAATTGTTGTTCATACACAAATTTTTCATGTTGCTGAAATTTATTTACCTTCACAGATATTAGATATTATGTTTTAGAAATGCATACTTCTCTCTCTATATATATGTGTGTGTGTGTTGTGTACATATGTGTGTATATATGCACATATGTATAATTTAAATATATATTTAAATTTCCAACCAATAAACGAGAATGCTGAGACTACTTTCCCTATGATATGATTAGGGTTTAAAAATTTAGATTATTTTAAGGCAAATTAAGTAGGTTAATTATGCTCTATATCTTATTCTAGGAAAATGTATCAATTGATGGTGTTTCTGCTGTTATGAATAATTATTAATATGACAATAGTGAAGAAATATAGTAATCATATAATGAAAATCTAGCATGCTAGGTGTGTTTCATTTATCTTACTGCACCTGCATATAAACCTGAAATTAGACGTCACTGTGTACATTTTAAAAGTTGGGTCACTGAAGGTGAAAAACATGGAGCCATCAGCTTACACAAGGCTGTACACGTAGCAAGAGGAAAATTTGTCTATGCCAAATGTGTCTATGTCTGTCTTCCTGCCTCTTGAATGCAGTCTGTTCAGAAGAAATCTGGTCAGGGATCATCCCCGGTGGTAGGTGAACTGCTGGGACTCCGCAAAGTGGCCCTGTGTCACGGCGTCCCTGACTCTCCTACTTAACACCTGCATTTCATTGTTGTTCCGTGCCCCTACCGTGGCAGCCACCACCCTGCTGTCATCCACAGTCAGGTCGGGCTCTGTTTAAAGCCATGTGCTTAAAGAAAAGGAAGCCTCAACACACTGATTGGGCTTTCGAATACTGATTCAATGTTTACCATTTTATGTAAAAAATCTTAGTCTTTTGTGCTAAAGTCTTGCATCAGAACAGATGTACATCAGGAAAACAGAACACCAGGAATCAATTAATATAAAAGACCAGGAAATTTAAAATTGGAGAGTGATAGCCGCATACACTAGCTATTGGCATATTGAGAACAACTGAGGCCTTATTACTGTGTATTTCTGGGAGTTGGTAATTCCTTCTGTCTGTGGAGATTAGCCAGCAGTCCCGCTGGAGTGGATGGAGGGTTTAAAGAGAAACAGAGCAAACCTTTTCGTCTCTCT
This sequence comes from Octomys mimax, assembly GCA_002564305.1. NCBI lineage: Eukaryota > Metazoa > Chordata > Mammalia > Rodentia > Octodontidae > Octomys > Octomys mimax. The sequence goes on from NDGM010933895.1 coordinate 15,688, forward strand.
GGCATGGGAAAAGTGAAATCAGCTCTTCCAATAAGTATCTTTGGATTTCATAATTTTCATCTGACTTGATTATTCAGGTCTCTTCAAACCTCAAATAGGCTCCTTGAGGAATTTAGAGCACAGCAATTTCAGCGAAACTGTCACAAGTACTCATGAAGAATTAAGTTGGACTTGGGGATTACTCCTAATTTTTCTTTGATCTAAGCTCTAGCTTGTGGGTCATTTTGGACCACTTCAAACAATTGCTTTGGGAAGAGATCATGTGTGTATTTCTGTATGATTTGCTTTGCTCACATAAGCTTGAACTGGTTCAGCTAAACAGAATCTCGGCCTCCTTTCATAGCTCCTCTTAATTAACAAGGAAACGAAGTGAACACCCCATGGAAAAAAAACTAGAGCTCTGTAATTTATTTTGTTGGAAGTAAATACTCAAACCATGATTCTAACTTTGAAGACCTCTGATATTTGTGCCTCTTTTAAAGAAACTCTATGTGATCTGCCCATGTAGGTAGAATCTAGAAATGGTTCAGTACGGAACTCAATTTTCTTTCCCAGGATCTTTCTAGGAATGTAGGGGCAAATTCAGCAAACATGGCACATCATAAAAACAGCAGAGAATAGTGCCCGCTCCATCCCTGTTAGCACAGCCTTCATGGTACAGGGTGACTGTAAGGCCCTTCACCCAGCTGTGGATGTGTTCCCCACTATTCTCCTGCTTCCAATGCCCCCATGATTTTCCCAGCATTTCCTGAAAGTATTATGCTTCAGCGGGGAACACTCCTCTCCTCTCACTTGCCCTCCAAGATGACTGAGTTCTACTCCCCTTGGGTCTTTCCTTGTCAATTTTCCCCAGAACGTCTTCCCTGATTTCTGAGTTCTGAATCACTACTGCTTTTACACATGCCAGAAGACCCTACTTTGATCCTATTAGATCCTCCTAGTATTGGAGTATGTTTGGAAGACTGAAGTGCTCTTATATTTAAGACAAGTGACAACTATTTCTTGTCGCATAAGAAATCACTTTTGATCTTTCAACGTACATATTGTGCAACTGGCAAAGCAGACTGGGTGTGCCGCTGGATAAAAGGAAGTACTGGGTGTTCTTTACACTATTGCTATTCTTGTATATTTTGTAAGTTTGAAATTATTTTCAAGTAATACACAAAAATTAATTTATGAAAGTTTTGAAATAAATGCTCTGAAGAGAACATATTGTTTGTGTTTTGCTCACCGTGTAGATCTAAATGCCTTCAGGTCCACCCACTGTTTCTGTATGGGCAGCACCCCAAGAATTTTGGCTGGGATTCTTTTCCTTTGGAAAGTCTTTCTCTTTCTTTCTTGCTTTCTTTTTTCTTTTTCTTTCTTTCTTTCCTTCCTTCCTTTATTCTTTCTCTTCCTCCCTTCCTTCCTCCTCCCTCCTTCCCTTTCTTCTTTTCCCCTTCCTTTTCTCTTCCATACCTTCTACCTTTCCTTTTTCTTCTTTTTCTTTCCTCAGTACAAGTCAGTTTGTTTAATTTCTGCATACACTTACTATCAAAGCTCTCTCATCTGGTGCAAGAGTCTCTGCTTTTCTGTATTTCTCATCTGAGCATCAGGATTAGGAGAAGGGGGCTAAGAACCACGTTGCTTGCGCTCAGCTTGTGAATGTGGGCGTGCTACTGAACCTCTTTAACTTCCGTCCCTTCTCAGTGAATGAGGATAATATCCTTATCATTATACAAAGACTCCAGGACTTCTTAAAGTCTAAAAATCCTTCTAAAAAGGTAAGCATCAGTTCTTAGTTGAAGAGACAACACCGGTCGTGTGGCCACTTCCAACCCTCAAGTTTCCTCCGCCAGAGCCACACTCCCGGTAAGCGGGAAAGCTGTCCTGCTGTCCTCTGCACTCTTAATTCCCCTGGAAAAGCAATGTCCGAAGCCAGTAATTAGGTCAGTCTTATGCGCCAGTATGGTGCTCACTTGTGGCCACTGGTTTCCTAGCTGAGGCCCGACTCTAACATTTCCAACTGGTCTGAAACCGTTACCATTTTTAATGACCTTTCCGGAGAGGAAGATTCCACGTGATGACTTTGCTCTTCGGCCACAGGCGACAAACGGCTATCGGCATATAGAAAGTGCCGCCCATCTCTCAGCGCTTTGCTTTGGTTAACTGTCTTTCAAGCAGCCCACAAAACAGTTGCAATAACTGTCCCAAGACACTGTCATGTTTCTTTCTGTTTCTTTGATTATCGTCTAAGAGTAAACTGGGGAAAATATAACTAAGTTCTCTGCAATAATTAGTTCATTGGCTAAGGAATAAAAATTGGCTAAGGAAAATAATTAGCAATTCTGTTCTGTCATTAAAGCCTCATTATTTGGGGGCCCAGTTAACACCGTTTTATAAATGAGAAGTAAGAACAGCTGGTGAGTAAGTTGAAAGTTGCCAAGTGGATTTGATTCTCTCTGCCTTCCGCCTTTTCCATTATTTAAGAGATTACATATTAATATACGTGAGAATAGCAGAAATGGTGATGAAATTGAAATATGCGTATTAGTCACTTTGCCATTGTTAATCAAAATGCCCAACACCCACCGTTTGAAGAGGGAAGGGCTTGTTTTGGCTCACTGATGCAGCGATCCCAGGCCGCGGCTGACTGTCCGAGGCAGACACAGCACTAGGGAAGGCCATGGCAGAGGTGTGTCCAGACTATGGGGGCCCAGAGGCAGAGAAAGAGGAGGGATTAGCCAGGCTTGGTCATTCGCCCTTGCTGACCGCAGCCCCGTGAGCCCCCGGCTCACCCGCGGCCTCACCTCCCTCCTACCAGGATCTGCAGCTGTGAATTCATCAAGGTGTCCTCATGACTCCACCACCTCAGCATCCAGGAGGCTTTTCAGGGTCTCACCTCTGAATCGATGAGGCTTCTGAAGGGCATTTGTTAATCTAAGCCATATTAATGCGCATGTTAGTACTGTGGTGAGCTATCATCTCCACGGGGCTTGGGCAGCCCTGTCCCATAGGTGCAGCCTTGCCTCATGCTAAGAGCTCACGTGGCCTCTTTCTTTTTTAGAAAAATTTTTATTTATTTATATTTGGAACTGGGCCTCATTATGTGGCTAAGACTCATAGTGATCCTCCTGCCTCAGCCTGTCCGGTGCGGGGCTTACAGGTGTGCACCACCACACCTGCCTCCTTCTTAGGCTTTCTCCATTACTGCATGTGCTTTCCTCAGTAGCTGTTCTACATTCCTGGCACTCCCATCCCCGGAGACTTCATTACTTCCCTTTCTCTTCATCCACTGTCCTCTCAAGAGCACATTGTCAGGCCTTTCGTGTGATTCAGGGAAATCCTCCCTGACCCCACAACCTTTTTACCTGCATATGGGAAAAAGCAGCATTTTGTGATGATACCAAGATCTGCTGGACCAGCAGGGTGGACCCTGCAGAATTTGACTGCAGTAGCCTCTGAGTGCCTGGATGGCTGAACTGAGAGGTAAACTTGCCTGGGCATTCTCACTAGGAGGTAACTTGAGATTCTCTTTTCAAAGCAAAGTGCTCCAAAGAAGGTTGTCTTTTTATACTGTGAAGTCTACATGAGTGCAGGCTGGCCACTTTCTGGAAGATCCCAAGGCACTTACCTATTGTCAGGGTGCAAAATACTCAGCTTCACGTTAATGATCCTCGAGTGTTCAGCAACCCCAGCTCTCTGATTCCAGTGTTAGGCACATTTTCTTTGTTATTAAACTGCAAATTTTCGACAACTTTCAGTTCTGCTTTTTGCTCAAAATTATCTATCAAAATCTTGACAAGAGCAGTGGAAATTACCCACAGCATGGCCTGAAATTTGGGTTCCTTTCAAATTGCCTTCAGTAGATCAATTAGCCTACTACCTGCAATTTCAACTTTCACACTAAGTTTTAGGACATGGATAAAATGGAAAAAAA
>NDGM010933915.1:0-25497 GCA_002564305.1 Octomys mimax
TTCCTTCCTTCATTTTGAGTGTCGGGTATTTGTCCCAGCAACGAGCGAAGAGTAAGTAAGACACATGGCAACACTGCCAAGGCCAAGGATCCACAGACCTGGTCATATTGTAACAATTGTTGTATGCAAGGGGTAGAAAGAGGTTATGTAGGAGAAGATAGGATGGGCACAAACTATAAATGACCATATACGACATATTATGGAGTGTTTTGTTTAAGAGTAGGAAAGTACTGAGTATTAGATGATCCTGAAAGACAGGAGGCATCCCAAGGGGGTTGTCACGGAGGCCCTTTATCAAGAGTACTTAATAATACAACAAAGTCACAATGTGGGTACAACATGGGTCAAAGTACAATGAACCTACATGGGTACAAGTACAGCCACTTGGCTAATGGTCACCCAGTTGGGAAGTGGGGCTTGTAGGAAGGGTATATGGCTGACATGAATAACCATGGCTTATCTATCCCTTCTAAAACAGGGACATGTTAGGAAGGGATGGAACCTGGCTGGCTTTCCTAATATGAACTTGGTGTCCTTATTGTCAAAGGAGCTTGAGACCTTCTTGTCCCTGAGAACAGCTGTGGTTCATGTTGGGCGAGCTCTGGGCCTTACTGTGAGCATTTTCTCCTGGCTCCAGAGGGGAAGACTGCACTATTCAGTCTCCTAGAGGAAATTATTAGGCTGGCATTCCTGGTACACATTCAGCTGTTCTTAATGTCAGAGGAGCTTGGGCCTTGCTGTTGCTAAGGATGGCTGTGGTACTTTTCAGGGGACTTCTGGTTCTTACATTGAGTGTTACTTCCTGGCTCCAGTGTAGATTCTTCAGCCTCCTCACCCAGCTCCTTCATCCTGATGGCACGTTTTTTTGTAGAACTGGGGATTGAACTCAGGCTCTTGTGCTTGCCAGGCAAGCGCTTATTCTACTGAACCATCTCCCCAGCCCCCCTGATGGCACATTCTGAACTTCCACCTGTGACCTTTGGGCCTTTCCAGTGAAAATCCAGGAAACAAAGTCGTATGAGATGTAGTATGGGATCCGGGGATCTGGCTGGATTCATGGGGCATTGAGATGGAATCTAGTTCATTAGCTGAATTCTTTGTGTCCTTAGTGTATAGCCAGATTTTCTGCATTCTTTTGTACTTGACTCTTTGGTTGACTACTATAAAATAATGTTACACAATTTGTGACCTGTATTCCACTGTTTTCCTTCTCACCACTGACTACAACACCTCTCAACCATATCTATTTCCTCTAACCCTTCAAATTGATTGAGTTTATTCCCATTCTGTGTATCTTCCTTAAGTTATAGTTTAAAATTGATAGTTTGATATTAGAAACCAAAACTTTGTTGTTATACCATCACACTTAGGTTTTATAAAACTAATATCTGAAGCAATTAAGAAGAGATTTTAGAGTGGTGCCAGATAAGGTGTAACTGAACAATGCCAACATCAGAAAGTTGTGAAGATGCAAAGCTGGCTAAGGATGAAAATTATGAGAGGAAAAAAGAGAAGCCTAAGGGTTTGATACCTGAGTTTGGCAAACAAGATATTTGGAGCGATATGTGAGCAAAACTGATTTCTAAAAGGTTTGCATTTAATTTTCAGCCAGAACATCACACCTATCAGTGCCAAGTCTGCTAACATAGAAACAGTAAATGTTTACATTAGATGTATTTCACTCTTTCCAAAGACTTGAAAAACTGGTGACAACTGCTCTAATATACGGTAGATCACACTTCGTGAGAGGCCCCTGTGCTGTGCTCATGTGAAGACACTGAGGACACTGCATCTTTTAAAAATGGTCAGGTTAAGAATGCCTTTGCAACTCTGATTTCATAACAGGTGATAAATATTTTGATCACAAAAGGTAATGACCTTGTCATATCCCAAGAGCCAGAAAACATACTACATATGCAAAATAATACTGGAAATCTTATGGTTTCATGTAGTTCACTGATAATTAGTGTCTCAAGACATTTCACATAAAAGTCACTTCAGACATTGAGTCCATGATTGAGGTTGAGAAATATGACAGCTCTTGACCTTCCTGTTGCCAGGATCAGCTCTCTCTTTGTTGGAATAGGTGAGATATGTTAATCACTCATTGAATAATTTACTTCAGCAAAGGTGTTAATTGAAAAGGTGGCATGCTCAACTTTTCATTTTATGAGCTGAAATGCTTTTATGATATGTGTTGCTGTTATCTTAAAGCATTTTTTAAAGTGTTTTCTGGATTATAAGAAGGCAGATTTATCTTCTCAATTAGACAACAATTGCTCTGGCCCAACTTGTCCCATGTGAACATTTTGGAAATCAGGAGTTTATTAAAAGCAACTTCAGGGGTAAGTTTAAACAATAAATTGTTCTGTCTGTTTACTTTCAGCTATACTGGTAGTGACCCATCGCTTCTCTGTGACAAATAGCTCTGGATCTTTTAGAAGCATGCAGGAACTAGGGTGGGCACACAATATCTTGTCTTTTTCATACTAGATCTATTTCCTCTGATGATTGCTGTTGATCACATAACAGACAAAGAGGAAGAGAAAATGGTTGCTGCACTTTTTTTGTGACTGGCTCAGCTAACCCTGGGGCAGGGGCTGGCATGCAGTGGGGCTCCTGGGATTTAACCACAGTCCTTGTATGCTTGCCTAAGCAGGTGCTTTAGACTGCTGAGCTATCTAGCTGGCCCTATTATTATACTTCTGTCCCTTCCCCTCTGGATGGAGTGATTTCAAGGGAGCTAAAGAACCTGCATCCTTTCCCCCTTCTCATTAATTTTTCTTATCCCTTTACTTTTAGGAGCCAAGCATGAAAAGCCATGACTTCTAAAACATCTCATTATACAGGTAAAAGTAGCAAATGCCTGTGTACATCAAGAGGAAGAAGGAGGTTCAAAAAATATCTGCAAAAGCCTTACATTAGTACTTCAGGCTGATTTTTGGTACAGAGATCCTATGACCATTACAAAAAATTAAAACAATGAACAAAAAAAGCAATTATGCCAAGAAAACATGGAAATAGAGAAAAGTGTTTTCTAGGACCATGAAAACATTGGATTCAAGTGTGCAGTTTTTCAATAAATTATAAGGCATAAAGAAACATACAAGTATGGCCCATTCTGTGAAAAATAAAATCAATAGAAACAGTCTCTGCAAGAAATCTCAGGTCAAACACACTGAGAAAAGACCTTGAGACAACTATATTAGAGGCAAAGAACTAATGGAAGATGTGGGGAAAGACAACAAACCTTTGCAACAAACTGGAAATATCAAGAAAGAGGTAAAAACCTTATGTAGAAGTAAAACAAATTAAGGAGTTGAAAAGTATACTATCTGAAATTAGAAATGCACTAGAGGAAGTGAAAGTCAGATATTAGTGAGACAAAGGCAGAATTAGTGAATTTGAAGATAAATCTATCAACTCTGAAGAATAAATAGTAAAAAGGTTAAAAGAAACTGAGCAAAGCTGAAGGTACCTGCAGACCATTGGACACATTATTATGGTCCAATAAGAAAACGTAGAAAGGAGCAGAGAAGAAATATAAGGAAATACAGGCTGGAAATCTCCCAGTTTGATAAAAGTTTGATGAAAGACCTGAATATGAACTTGTAAGAAAATAAACAAACTCAAATAACATGACGTTAAAGGGGTTTGCATGGAAACACATTGTAATCAAGCTTCCAGACATGCAAGGCAGATCCTCTCGAAAGCAGTAAGAGCAGTGACTGCTGCACACCAAGGAGACTCAAGGATCAGCGATTTCTCCTTGCAAACTCTGAACCCAGAACACAGTAGACAGATATGTCCAAAATTTTAATAAAAACAGTATCAACCAAGAATCTTATATCCAGAAATACTGTCCTTTAAAAATGAAGGAGAAATGAAGACATTCCAGGTAATGAAAATATTTCTTTGTCACTAGTAGGCCTGAACTGTGAGAAATGCTCAAGAGAATCCAATGAGGTAAAATGAGAGGACAATGGACAGTAGTTTAAATCTGTCTGGAAAAATTAAAGTTCTCAAAAAAGTTAAATACATGCACAGATATAAAGGCTAGTAATATAACAACAGTTTTTAGCTCTATTTTTATGTTGTGCTTGACTTAAGAAAATAGTAGATTAGAAATATAAAAGTTAATATTATTGTAACTTTGGTGTGAGACTATGTTTTTGTATGTAAGGATTCCCCACTTAAAAAGAATTATTGTGTTTGGAGGTGTTCAATATATAAAGATATAGTTTTATGACATCAATAAGCAAAATGGGTAAAAACAGTCATGTAAGGGAACAGAGATTTTATATGGCACTACAGTTAAATTGGTATAAATTCAAACTAGATGATAACGTCAGTGTGACAAATACGATCCCTGTGACAACTAGAAAGCAAACAACCACCCATGGCATGTATGCTTTAGGTAAGGAAAAAGTCATTGAAATGTTTTCTTGCAAATGTTAACAGGCAGGAAAACAGCAAGGCAGGAATTTCAGGGAAAAGGTATAAAAATTATGGAAAACAAATAGAAAAATGATAAAATTAAATTTTTTCCTACCTACAATCAGTTTAACCCTAAGTGGGTCAAAATTTCCAATCAAATGACACTGATTACCAGAATAAATAAAAGACACAATCTAGTTCTATACTATTTACAAGATACTTGCTCTAGGACTAAAGACAGTTTTAAATTGAGATTGAAAGAATGGAAAAAGAAATTCCATGTAAATACAAAAGAAAAAGGCTAGTTACGCTAACAGAAGACAAAAATAGACTTTAAATGAAAATATTTAAAAGAGACAAAGAAATACAACATATTACTAAAAGATTTAATATGGCACGAAGATAAATCAGTTATTAATTTTTTTAAAGAAGACAACCAAATTTTCTAAGAGAAAAGACAACCATGAAGAAAAATGCTAGAAATGAAGGGTGAAAATAACTCTATAGTAATACATGAAAACTTAGAAGGTAAGTATGAAAGGGCTTGAACAACACAAATCAATTAAATCTTGACCAACTTGCATAGAGCTGTTGCATTGTAGCAGTAAAATATATATTCTTTTCAAGAATAGATATGTTATGTTACAAATTAATACCTAATAAATTTAAAATACATAGCATATGAATTATTTTGTCAGATCACAAAATAAAGTTAGAAATCAGCATCAGAAAGAAAACTGGAAATTTCATAAATTGTTGAAATTAAAGAACACACTTTAAAAAACCCTATTGTATTGTATTGCATTGTACTGTATTTGGAGACAGGATTTCATTGTGCAGTTCACACTGGCCTGGAACTCACTATAGCAGTTCAGGCTGGCTTTGAACTCACAACAATCCTCCTGATTAGCCTCCTGAATGCTGGGATTACAGGTCTGCACCACCACATCTAATTGTTATGTTTTTTTTGAGTAATGTACTTTTATTTTCTTATTTATTTATTTATTGTTTTATTTTTAGGGAAGGGTTTACAGGGTGTTCAGGGTCTCACTACTAGATCAAACTTGTACTGATCTGCCTCCCAAGAGGCAGCCTCCCAAGAGCTGGGGTTATAAGCGCACATCATCATGCCCGGTCTTGACTGCTGTCTCAGCATGCCCTGGGGGTGAGGCCAGCACGGCAAGCCCAGGGACCAAACTCCCGGCTCCTGTGTCTGCTTGCAGGTGCTTTAATCTGCTGAGCTAGCTGGCTGGCCCAAGTAATATACTTTTACAGAAGCTAACTGAAAGAAGAAATCTGAAGGGAAATTAGAAACACAGACATAAATTCTCTATGATGAATATTATCATTATATATATCTAAATTGTATCATTAAACAGAATAAAAAAGAAAATAAAGTGCAAAAATAGTCAAATTTATAAATATGTAGCTATAAATACGCTAAAGAACAAGAAAAATCTCAAATCTGACTTTACAATTTAGGACGAGAAAATATCACACTAACATCAAGGCTTGTAGAAGGAAGGAAAAAAGTAATGATTAGGACAGGGACAAAAAAATCAAGACAAAAAAGGGATAGTGAACATCAGTGAAATCAAAAGTTACCAATTTGAGAGCTGGCAAGATAGTTCCATGGACTAAAGTGCCTGCTCAGGCAACGCAGGGCCTGTGGTTTGACCCCCAGAACCACATGCAGCACTGGCCCTGCCCCCGGGGCAGGCTGAGTGGGCCTCAGAGTCAGGGCATAGTGGTAAGAAAGAAGACTCAAATTGCTAAAATTACTAAAATCAGAACATTGTTACTACAGACATAGAAAAATTGTAAGAAAAATACTATAAACTATTGCATAACAATAAATCAAGTGGTTGAAATGAAATGATCAAATTCTTAGAAACACAAAACTTACTAAGATTATCTCAGGAAGAAATAGGGATGCTGAAAAATGAGTAGAAAAACTGTCAGGAACCAAACGTCTTCCTGTAAAGACACCCTCAGAATCACATGGCTTCGTCGGAGAGTGCTATCAAATACTCCAAGACTGACTAATAATCCTTTTCACGCCTTTCCAAAAGTTCTCAGAGAATAAATCAAGTTATGAAGCCAGTATTATATTGATACTCAAGCTACAGAGTGAAATTACTAGAAAAGGAAATTACAGACCAATGTTTTTAAAGAAGACTGATGCCAAAAATCTTCAACAAAATACTACTAAACCAAGTTCAGAAGCATATTAAGAGATTCTAAACCATGACCAAGTAGAATGCTTTCTTGGAAAACAGAAAAATCAATCAATGTAATAGACTATACTGACAGAATGAAGGAAAAGAAACAAGAATCCACATGATTGATTGTCTAAATTAATGACATAAACCAACTGACAGAATTCAACAGCCGCTCAGGATAAAAAGCACTCACTAAACTAGGAATAGAGCAAACACAAAAACTGTATAAAAGCCGCATGCAGAAACCTCAAAGCAAACATCATACTCAGTGATAAATTCCTGAAAATTTCTGTTCTAAGATCAACAATAAGAGAATCTTACTTTCAATTAAATGTAGTAATATTAAAATATTAGTTCAATGAATTTATAGAAGTAGGATATGAGGTAGTACACAAATCTCAGTTGCCTTTTTATAGACTAATGAATAATATAAAAGGAAATTTCAATAAAAATTATGTTTATACTAGCATCTAAAAGAATAAAATGCTTTGAAATTAACCAAGAAGGTGAAAATATCTACAAAGAATATTATAAAATATTGCTAAAATAAACTAAAGAAGATGCAAATGAATGAAAACATATTCTTCCACTGGAATACTCATGCTGTCACAATACTAATATTACCCAGGGAGATTTACATCTTTAATTCCATCCCTTCCAAAATTTCAATGATTTCTTTCTTTTACAGAAATGGAAAAACTCATTCTAAAGTTCATAAAGAATTATCAGAAATCACAGATAGCACAGGAAATCTTGAGAAAAGAGAGAAAATCTGGAGGGGTAACATTTTCTGATTTCAAACCTCCACACAAAGATGTAGTTAAAACAATGTACGTCAACATAAAGACAATCATATTGGACCAATGAAACAAAATTAAGAATCCAAAAGTAAACCTTTGCATACATGGTCAAATATTTTTTTGACAATGTTTCCAAGATCATTTAGTGGAGGATAGGACAGTCTTTTGTACAAAAAATGATGAAAAAATAGGACATTAATGTAAAACGTGAAGCTGGTCTTTTATACAACATACAAAATTTTTCCAAAGGGCCGGCCAGATAGCTCATCAGACTCAAGTGCCTGCCTAGGCAGAGCGTAGCAGCCTTTGAGGGGTTCAATCCTCAGTGTGCAGTGCTGGCCCCACCTGCAGGGCATACTGAAACAGAGATTGAGACAGGGCGTCGTGGCATGCGCCTGTAATCTCAGGGCTTGGGAAGCTGAAAACAGGAGAATCACTCAGATCAACATAGTGAGACCCTGCAGACCCTGCAGACCATGTACTAAATAACTTTTTTTAAAGGCCAGCAAAAATTTATTCAAAATGAACGATAGACCTAAACAGAAGACCTATACCTATGAAACTCTAGGAACAAACGCAGGTTGAAATCTCATACCAATAAATTTTAGAATGATTTCTTTGTTATGATACCCGAAACACAGAAAACAAAAGAAAAAGTTAAACAAACTTGGCTTTACAAAACCTTCTAAAAATTGTGTTACACAATAATTTTGACAAAGTATAAAGTATAACCTATTGATAGAAAGACCATATTTGCAAAACTATATCTGATAAGGGCTTAATATCCATATTGTGAACTGCTAAAACTCAACAACACACAAACATACAACTGAATAAACCTTTCTCCAGAGAAGAGACACAAATGGTTGAGAAGCACATGAAAAACTGCTCAACTTCACTAATGATTAGGAGAGTTTAAACCCAACCTGCACTGAGAAACCAGCTCATACCTGCTAGTCCAGCTACTAAGGGAGCCGCAACAACAAAGCAGAAAATAACAAGTGTAGAATGCCTGGAGCCCTATGTACTACTCATGGGGATGTCAGATGGTTCAGTGATCGTGGAAAACAGTACAGTTGTGCACGACACAATTAGAAACTGAGCTACCACAGGACTCACCAGTTCCGCTTCTGTTATGTACTCCAGAGAGCAGCATTCAGGCTCTCTCACTCTTAAGGAGGTATTTGAATGATCACACACTGCTTAGAAGAGCTAAAATTTGGAAGTTGCCCAAGTTTCCAGTGACGGATGAATAGATAAGCAAAATGTGATCTATAGACAAAGGAATATTTAGCCCTGAAAAGGAAGGAATTTTTCATTTGTACTACAATATGGATGACCCTTGAGAACACTGTGCTAAGGGAAAAATGTAAGTCAAAACAAACAAATATTGGCATATTTCTTTCTTTTTTTTTTTTGCCCTCCTCTTCTTTGCTTTATTCAATTTTGTCTAAATCAAAACATAACTTACAAAGTAAGTGGAAATGACAGCCACCCTTTGACCAAGCCTATAAATACTAGTTTTTCACTCATAATCGTTAGCACTTTTTTAGTAAGAAGACATTTTTAACTTAATGTGTGCACACAGTTTACGCAAAATGGAATTGTAGAGTTAATAAATAATATAGTGTAAACATAACGTTTGTATGCACTAGAAAACAGAAAGAATTGTTCGACTTACTTCCTGGCGGTATCCGCTTCCTTGCAGTGGTGTGGTGTGAACCCAAGGTAGCTCTCCCTCACGCCTGCGCAGCGTGAGTGCATCGAAATGATGTGCTTAGAGGAGCTGGAATCTAGAATGGCGGTTGGCAGGGCCGGAGGAACCAGGGAGTGGATACAGAATTTCAGTTTTGCAAGATGAATGTTCTTTAGGTGACAGATGGTTGTGACGGTGACACAACACGACAACTATATTTAATACCACTCTGCACAAAATGGTTAAGAAGGCAAACATGTTATATACATTTTATTACAATAAAAATTAGAAGAAATAGTTCTCATTTACTGTAAGAAATTCTTAATAACCCCATTTCTAACCATCTCCCATAAAAGTAGTGATTTTCAACTTGGGCTGCACGTTATATCCCTGGGGAGGTAGATCTCCATGTACGCTTGCCCAGCTCTACCCAGACCAATTAAATCAGAATTTTTGGAAAACCTCTCAGGCAACTGTAATTTAGAAAAGTTTCCTAGGTGATTTTAAAGCATAGCTTGGGTTAAAAATAACTATGATGTTCTCCCCTCAGATTCTCTGAGACACAATTTTCATCTTAGTTCAAGATAGCTGACAAAAACAAAGACAGAAAGCTTGTTTCAATCAATAGGAGGTGGAAATAATTCAACCAGTAAAAACCAAAGGTGTGTTTGTATTTGCTTTTGCTTTTACAAACAGAAGAATCCACAGTTTTTCCTCAGTAGTGTTCAAGCTCAACCAGGATAAGCAGTAATGTTTCAATGCTGTTGTTTTCCAAGGTCATTAATCACTTTCTATCTCAATTTCACTACATTTTAAAGAAGACATGGATTTATTTCTTTCCATATTCTTTACTTAGGTCCTTATCTAATCGACTCTGGGAATGAGTCTAGCACAAGAAAGAATGTTCTACTTCAGGCATATGTTCTCCTCATTGAGCTAACAGATTTTGTTATGGATCTTTCATAGAGACAAAAGTTTGGCCAGGCATTCCTGCAGTAATGTCACATGACAACGACTCCCTCAGCAACTTGCATTAACAGATTTGTATTCTCTTGCCCCTGCCCCAGGGGTCATCTGGCTTCCTACTGACCTTGCTGACTTGGGCTGGATGTGGCTCCAGGCTCTAGGTTAGGTCTCTGTCTCAACCATGGTGCCATCCAGGGATGTGGCAGGCACAGAGAACTAAGACAATCACATCTTGCAGTGGATTACAGGTACATGATGCCTCTTAACCCTTCAGCTATGGATTAGCCCATGACTTCTGTCCCTGGTCATTTGCAAAAGAAATTCAGCTTTGACCACACTGAGATTTTAAAGCTCTCATGGCTAAGAGCTTGGTGTATAACTGTATTAAAGAACTGGTAACATGGCCAGAGAGATAGCTTAGTGGTCTAAAGTGCCTGCTTAGGCAAGCTTAGGCATGCACAGGAGACCCCGGTTCGATCCCCAGCACCACATACTGTGCCAGTCCTGCCTTCAGGCCAAAAAAAGAAAGGAATTGATAACAATGAGTAATCTGATCCAATAATAGTTCAAGAAGAATTACCTAAGTGTTACATCTGGTTCATCAATAAAACTGAAGATATAATAGACACTATTTTTTTTAAAAAAAGTGTTGTGGGAGGATAAAGTCAATGGTACTAAAATGAAGACTCAGTTTTGCACATAGTTGGACAATGTTTGGCAGTTTTCATCATTTTTCCATTTGCATTTCTTCTGTCTTAAAATTCTCTTTAAAATAAAAATAAAAACTATAAAGCTGAAGGTGTGACTCAGTGGAGGAGCACTTGCCTGGCATGCTTGAGGCCCAGGGTTCAATGCTCAGCTCCATATGCATTTTTTAACTGTTGAAAACACATAGTAGTACCTGGATTAGGAGGGAATTACTCAGATGTAATATTTGAGAGCATTTGGCAAAATCTAAAGTACAATACAAGAGAAATTTGCTATAATTATAAATTTCACTTACTGTCTTAAAGATTCAGTTTGAAATTGTATTTAATTACCCAGCTGAGATTATCATATTTTCATGAGTGATGTGGGTGAAATAAGTGACTGCTCTGGCTCTTCAAGCAGGGGTTTCGGATGCAAGCCACGTGGAGCATATCCAGTTTGCTTGAGCCCACACAAGAGCTTGCAAACACTGACGATAGCACAATGTTAAGAAAGTGAGAGATTTTTTCAATAAAAACCACAATTTCTGGTTGCTCTTCAAGTATAGCAGACTGAGCAGCTTTGGCCTACATTCCCCCATGGCAACAAAGTAGCAACTGCTTCTTTGAGAGGTGGGAGCTCTCCAGGTTCCTGTGTTTTCCACTACTTCCCATTGTGTTACACCTGCCCACTTTGTTCATGTCTTTTACTTTCTGGGATCCTTTATACAGGGCTAATGTGCAGTACACTTAGCTAGGAAAGCCAAGAACCAACCACTTAGAAGGAACACTAGTCATGGAGGGGTGAAGTAGGATTATGGGCACATTCTCCTGTGATGCCACATGGTGACTCTTTAAGAGCTGGTATATGAGCCAATGGAAAAGATCTGAGGAATAGGGCCAGCGTGGCCACAGAGACCACAGAGACATGCTGCAGACTCAGAGAAGGGATTCTTCTGTTAAATGCTACAGAAGGATTTCAACATTTTGATGATGGGTATTCCCTGCTGTACACAGTTCTAAGTATCAATACTGTTGTAAAACTTGCCTTTCTATTCTACAATGGATTTGATCGAAGATAATGATTAAGAATAGAAATGACTGGGATCTAAATTCAGAAAACTTGACCCAGTTTCTTGGTAAGTATGGCTAGGACATAAAGGATCCAAAGAAATATTTGCTTATCCTGAAAAAGCTGGTTGTCTACTGTTCTATCCAGACCCTGCGCTGTCTGTGCTAGGGCAGCCTTTCAGTCAAGCACGAGAACCTTTCCTCTGGGCTCTCAAGACTCTCTGCTTCCGTCTGCCTGGCCCACCTCACCCTGGATCTTCTTGCTCTTAGTGTAGGGATGTCAGAGCGTGGCAGGTGCACAAGGAAACTGCCTGACAGCTTCTGAGCTCTCAGAGATAAAACACACAAATTTAAGCTATGTCTTAATGAAATGCAATGGATTTAGCATCAAAATGATAGCTCCTTTCTGAAGTTCTTCATGAAATGCCCATTTCTACTTTATAAGTTGTTGAATCTTGTTACCCATGAAAAGCTAAGCATGCGTTTCGTTTATGAGCTAGACTCTTCTTTCTCCCAGTCTTTTTTGAAGATTTTTGTGCTTCTGGCAGAAGAAATGAGGGTTTTTTTAATGTCAATTTTATGATTCCTCAAATACCACATTTCTCTGAGGTTTCCATTTTTGGATAGAGTGGAATGTGCCATTTAAACAGAATAGTCTATTTTATGATGAAAATATATGATGTAAAGATTGAAAAAGGAGCAATAATTCAGTAGTACAGAATGACACGCACCAGAGAAGAGAACAGGCTGGTGGAAGGCTCCAGAGCTACACTGTAGCTGCCACCACTTATCTCCTGCTCCTCAAGCCAGGGGCTGTAAGGCTGGCAATTTGCTCTCTGGAGAATGACACGGCCTCAAGGCATCCAGCTCAAATGGTCTTTGTGGGAGAAGATGAACTTGTAATATTGCTCTGCGAGGATCTGGAAAGTACAAAGCTTGGGGGAGTTGCTGGAAAATTGCAGTAACGAAGTTGTATAATATGACATGTTCTGAATTAATTTACTCTCCGTAGGACCAAGGAAATTAGCAGGCAGATTAAACCTACCACTCCAGATTTCTAAAAATACCTGCTTGATGGAGGCTGCATGCGGCTTACTTGCTTGGCCGCAGAGCTGTCCTGTGTGCCCCGCATCTGGACTTCTTCTCCACGTTGATTACGCACTTGCATGCCAGGTTGGGGAAAGTCAAATGAATAAGTGACCTTACAGATCCATAAAATTTCATTATTTTGTCTTTTTTCTTGCCTCTTCTTCCTTTTTCCCTAAACTGAATATCTTATTTCACCTTCAGAAACCTACATGGCAAGTGTAATTATTTTTATTTTTCCACTTAAAGAAATGGAGGCCAAAGAAACTGAAATTAAGAGGTTTTGTACTCAGTTCTACATTACATTGTATCTCTTTTTATTACGGTTTTAGTTGTTTCTCTTACCATCATCCAGGAACTAACTGGGTGAAAAAAAAGTATTTTTGCCTGGGTCTCCATTCTGTGTTTTTGAGTGCATTCTTTTTTCTTTCCATATGGACTTTGTTAATTTCTAGGCTGCATAAAACAGAAAAATAAATCTTAAGCTCATCAGGATGCTAATAACCTCAAATTTAGGCATAAAAAGAATAAATTAAAGACCATTACAAAATTTTATTTCAAATAGCAAAGAGTAGTACACAGATAAATACATTCCCAAGATGTTTTATTATTACTTGGATCCACTTTCTAGAAAGGCCCTACCAGGAGCAAGATATTCCACTGGGAACATGCAGGTAAAACCATAGCTATCATCATTTACCACAGGGAGTGGCTTCACACAGGAAATCCTAGTCACAGGATGAAGCTAGTTAAAACAGGTGTTGTAGTTGAGATACAATAAATGCATAGGACAAGTGTAGAGAACTGAAAGCATTCATTCTCATTGGAGTTAACTGGGGAGCATTTAATAAGAGTGTGGCACTTGAAATTTTCCTTAAAAGATAAGAAATAAATAGAGCATGAAATGGAAAATATAAAAAGAAGTCATTTTAGTCTGACTGGAGCATAATGAAGTCCTAAAGGGCATAACAGAAAATGCTAGTAGCAAAATGCACTGACGTCAGATTAGAGCCACACTAAGGTTCTGGATTTCCATCAAAATCTGTTGATTTGTTGATTTTTTTGTGTTAGAAACTAAAATAACGTGACCCCACAAAAGCAACTCCGACAGTGTACGAAGGATGTACTGGAGAACCGGAGAGCAGGGAGCCAAGTTCAAAGGCTTTCGCCATCGTTGGGGTGGGGGAGAGCAGCAACATTCACTACATCTGTCCAGGATGTATAATAGATTACCCTTAAATTTTGTGGTTAAAAATGACAATAGTTCAGGAATCCCAGTGTGACTTAGTTGGGTGCCTGTGGCACTCAGGTTTCTAGTGAAATTGAAATCAAGTTTTGGGCCTTGGCTGCAGTCTATCTAAAGCTTAACCCAGAGAGAAGCCACTTCTGAGTTCAGGCATGTGGTTTTGTGCAGGTCTCAGGTCTTTGGAAACTGTGGCCTGGAACTCAGTACCTTGCCTTGTTGAGTTTCTGCACAGGACAACTCACTCACAACATGACTGAGACCATGCTCAGAGCGAGGGTGGCTAAAATATAAACTATAGGTTATTTTGAAAATCTAATCTTGCAAGTGAACTCATCAATTTTGCCATATCGTTTGCATTAAAAGCAAGATACCAGATCCAGCTCATCTGCAAGAAGTGGTTAACTGGGCGAGGTGGACACCATGCCTGCAATCCCAGCACTTGGGAGGCTCAGGCAAGAGGATCGTTGCAAGTTCAAGACCATCCTGGGCTACAAAGTGAGCTCAAAGCTAGCCTGAATGGCATAGTTAGACTCTGTCTTAAAAAGACAAAAAGGAAGAGAAGATTAAACAAGGCATGAAAGTCAGTAGGAGGGGCTCAGTGAGACAAGTTTTAAGGTTTTCTGTCATGGAAGAATCTGTCTCATGGGCAGAAATACATCTCTCAAATGCATTTGTTGACATTCTCAGAATGTGACTATATTTTGTGACAGGGCTTTTCAAGAGGTCAGGAAGTACAATGAGGTTGTAGGAATGAGCCAGATTCCATATAGCTGGAGGTCTTATAAGAAGAATAGACCATGAGTGCCCGGGCCTGCAGAGAGGACCACTACGTACAAACACAGACTGGAGTTGGCTCACCACAGCAAGAGGCCTCAGGCTCAGAATGACATCTGTGATGCCTGATTTCAGGAGGGTAGCCTTCAGAATGGCAAGAAAAATGTTTCTGTGGCAGCCCTGGAAAATTAGCACAATGACAAGGGTCTAAAGCGAGCCCTGAGAAGGGGAATGGAAAGAAGGGAAGAGCTGCGAGTGGCTCCAAGCAACGGCACTGCCAAGTCTCAGCTGGGAGGTGGTGACTTCCTGTGACAGAAGAAACTCTTGTGCACAAATCAACTTAGGCAAAAATGTTTTGCTTCACTTATTTACCTCTTTATTGGTTTAATGAAGGGCACAGACCTGACAGAGAAGATATAATGTACCTTGGTTTCTGTTGAACATTTAACATCTTTAATCACAGGATGGATTCTTCAGAAGCAGACATTGTACAGATTCCGAGAGGTGAGATTTAAAAATCAACAGACATGACAGAAGTTGGACCGGGAGAGGGAGAGGTCTGGCTAGATTCACACCCATCCCTGTTAGGGGTTGGGAAGGAAGTGTTGTCTGTTTAAATTGTCCTACATTGGACTGAACTTGGCCTGAGAGATGCCCCAATTGTGTGAACTCCTGTGGACTGCCCTGCAGGGGACATGTGGCAAGGAGCCCTGCAGCTGAGACACACTCTGGATGGATAGAAGGGGGCGATGTCTGCAGTCTGCTAGCAGCTCTCCCGCTGCGGGGCAGCCAGGCTTTACTTTGAAAGGCTCAGACGGTAGATCTCCAGGCTAACCAAGCCTTTCTGAATACAGGGTGAAATGCATGTTGTAATATGTCAGCTCCTGGAAGCCAGAAGCAAGCCACATGCAGTTGGAAGGACAGTTAACATGCGACGGAGCTCACTGCTCTATAGTCACACCACTGTGGTCTACAACATGATTTTGTGTATTTTTCAATAAAGCTGTATGAAGTTATTTTATTCCTATTTCCACTACACGTACAAAAGACTTTAATATGTAGAGAGTGAAGTTCATCCCTCATAGCCATTCCATGAGTGGCAGACCAGGAAATAACTCATTCTCTTTACTCTAGAGTCCATGCCTTGACTGCTCAGCTACACTCCATGTTGACTAATGGATGGTGTTAGACTTAAAGCATTTCTTAAATGAGGTGTTGCAAGATTTTTTCTCACATGTCTATACTGTCAAATAACATCTTTAATGAAGGCATTAGCAGACATGCTTGTCGAAGCCGTAGATGACAATTTCTGGAAAGGAAAAATGCTGTAGACAGAAAAATGAAATGCATTCCAAGCAAAGTGATGCTCAAAATTATTAGGATGAAACTTAGGAGGGATTTACATTACATTTACACTCAGGTTCTGAGTTTCCATGCACAAATTCTGAATGAGGAAAACTTGACCTAAAAACTGTTCATGAGAGAGGGAAAAAAAGGTGTAGAGGGTTTGACTGGCTCCAGAGAGCCTCAGAGAAGCAGGAGAAGATTAAGCATAATTATCAGTTAGTCCTGATTTTGGATCTTGGTTTCAACAGGTAACACATGGTTGGATACTTTTATTGTCTAAGATTGGATTTTTTAAATCTAAATTAGAGATAGTAATACCACTTATCATGACTACTTCAGAAACTTCTTCAGAATATTTTGGGGGAAGGCACATGTGAACACATTTCTAAATTATCACATAGAACATAAAAGCAAACCCTTCCATTATTATTATTAATATTATTATTATTTTATTTTATTTTTTTGCGGAACTGGGGATTGAACTCAGGCCCTTGCACTCGACAGGGAAGCGCTTATTCCACTGAGCCATCTCCCGACCCCTCTTCCATTATTTTTATGCAAGGCATCACATGTCAATTACAGAGCAGGTGTTCGACATGAGACAGAGCAAGGTGCCTGCGGGCACAATGAGTTGGCATGCGCTGCATTCTCCTAGCTCCTTCTTTAGATGGGCATCTGGCTCTGGTTGGAACAAAAATTTCAAATATATTGACTAGAAAAAAATGAAGTCCCTATAATGGTTGTTATAGAGTTTAGATACATTTTTATGGAGATCCAATAAGAGCAGGAATAACTACATATTCCAGGAAAATCAAGAAGGGCAAAATGGAAAGTTTATAACGAAGTTCATTCTCAAAGATTCGATGGATAGCACCGAAGGCCACTTCCTACCAAATGCTTTCTGAGCATACACTTTGTTATAATCGATTTTTCTTTTCTCAATCCTCCTTTGATTCGTAGCTATTCTTCCACTTATTAGATTTGCACAAAAGCTCATATAAATGGAGGATAAAGAAAAAGACAGTGATGATTATCAACAGTATACTAATTATTGTTGTACAATGTTCTACAAATATTTAGTCTCACTATTGTCTTCCTTTTGCAGCTGGTAAAACTGAGGCTTTGTTGACATAAACATCTTATAAATAGATAAGCTATTCAATTAGCAATTCATCAAGTTGGACTGGAACTCAGGTTTCTGGCTGCAATGCTCTGTGCCGAATATCTTTCCATCTCCACCATCAAGACAACGCTGGGACAAATGTTTCGTGTTAGTGTCACCCCAGGCACTGTCAGGGAAAGCAGTCACTCTGAACAGGATTGCTGGAGCTTCTGATGCCAGCGCTTGCCTTGAACACTCATCTCCCTGTGGAACAAGGTGAGGTTTTAATGGCAGGTGATCACCTCCTGTCCTTCTTCCAACTGTGACCTTTGTGAGATTCCAGCGACCAGCCACTTTTAACAGTTCTTAAGAAGCTATTATAGAGGTCATGAATCATTCAAATTTGTGCTCTCCCAAGCCTATCCCCAAGATGTCAGCTATAATAACTATTGACATGGTTACAGGACCTCTGGGAACTTTCAAATTGCAGTGGCATTCATCACCTTCTATCACTTTAGTCTTTCACCTACACCATAAAGTCCAACACCGGAACAAAAACACTGGCACCAGCTCACACTCAGGGTTTCATAGCACAGACGAAGGAAATTTCCTGTGCATTCAACTTGAATTCCTAGATCAGCCCTCAGGGACTGTTTGATGCCATCGAGAGCCTGTTTGTCATGGGCCAATCAGCAATTTAAATATTCTCACATGCAGTTGGGCACTGATGACATGCAGCTACCCAGAATATTGGGTCTATCTGTAGGTGCTCCCCCAATAACCCCCCAGAAGAGTACACGAAAGCCCTTACTCAGTTACGTCCTAATCAGAGGAGAACTGCAAAATGCTCTGAGATAAAAGGGGATGTTAGATGTCACCGAACAGCACTATCTATAGGCACAGAAACATGGCTATTAGGGAGCTAGAAAAGCACTCTCCTGAGCTTCAAAGGAAAATAATTCAGGGCTAGGCAGGATTGAAATATTTGCTCATTTCAGACCTCAGTTCCTTCCTCTGCTCACTGCCCCAGCCCACCCTTCTGTCTGTTTTATGTCCTCTCCTTAGGATATTAGCAAAAATACCCGGCAGATGTGAAGTGCTATTTAACATTTTTGAGTCTTTTATTTTCAGTATCCACCTATCTGGCCAGGAGCAAAGTGTATGGAACTGGAATTAGACCCTACTTAGAGAGAGAGAGAGAGAGCATTTCTCTTTGATTGCCTCAAAAAGCCCTCTGAAAAATTTTAATTGTGTGAGAGAGAAGAGTACAGTGATTACTCTGAGCCTCCAGAAGGATTCTGGACATGCAGAATAACTGAACCTTGTGGAACAAAACTAAGCAAGAACTCAGATTCCCCATCCTGCTTCCTAGGAATTTGGTGTCAGTGTGACTTATTAAAATGAGCAATCCCCCAGGAAGTTGCCGTATTCTGGAATTATTACTTCATGAATCAGCATAAACTATGCTCTTGAGCCATAATATTTTTTTTAACTCGTACTGCAAGGAGATTCTCTTTGATAGAAAGTGCCTTCAGCACCTAGAGGACATAGTGAGTTACACTTCAGCGAGCTCAGGCTGCAGCAAGTCCCCGGGGAGTGGCACAGCGCTCCGCAGGACCTCTACCAGCCGCCCCCGCATGCCACCTGAGGTAGGTAATCAGCGCACCACCTCCCAGCACATTTAAGTCACTGTCTTCTCTACTTCCTTATAATCTTCATTTTCGTTAAATAAAAAGACAAATGGAAAGAATATTTCCTGATTCTTCAAAGTTTCCTTCCGTATCTATCCTAATAAGAAAAGTTTTTTCAGGAAAAAATGAACTAATGGCACAGGCGATTGCACAAGCTCGGTTCAGATCAGATCCACTGCAGCCAGGTGTCTTGTATTGGAAGTCAAAGTCCTGACTTCGCTTCCACCTGAGTCCTGCTCCTTATGTGTCTTCTGTATCACGGTAAATGACAGATCTCTTCACTCAGTTACCTACGAGTGACCGTCAAGGTACTTCCTGTGTTCTTGTCCGCACTGTCTCCAACAACAGTCCCCCCAGCGGAGTACTTACTTCCACAGTACACACACAACGCACTTGCGGGCTGGACTTCCCGTTAGCTCACTGTGCGCAGGCCTCTCTTACCTGGATGTGGCCCTGGCGTTCATCTGGCTTCCTCCTGAGGCCTCTTCCAGATACTCTGAAATCCACACTGTAGGATCTCTAACCACACCTGCCTCATCGTGCCCCAGAACACCACAGCTCATTTGTCCTATCTAATTGTAAATTTGTGCCCATGGACCATCCTCTCCCACCCCACCCCTCTCCTCTGCTCTCTCTGTGACCACTGTGCTGTTCCCTGCTCCTGTGAGATCGCGAAGTTTAGATGGACAGAGGAGTGAACTTATGTGGTTCTTATCTGTTTTACTCCATCTTCTTTTGTCTAATATATGTCTGCTAGTTTTATATATGCTGATGCAAACACCAGGATTTCATTCGTTTTTATAATTGAATAATATTTCTCTATGTCTACATACCACATTTGTTTTTGTCTTTTCATTCGTAATGGAGACTTGGGTGGTTCCACATTTTGGCTGTGCAGACATCTCTATGATATACTCTTTTGGCTTCTTTTGGATATATACCCAGTGGAGGGATTGGTGGGCTATAGAGGTTTTTCTTTCTTTCTTTCTTTCTTTTTTTTTTTTTTTTTGTATTGTAGGGAAGGGTCTACAGGCTGTTCAGGATGTCACTACTAGATCAGACTCAGAGTGATCCGCCTGTTTACAGCCTCCCAAGAGCTGGGATTATGGGTTTGCGCCACCACGCTCAGTCTCAATTGCCACCTCAGCACACCCCATGGGCAGGGCTGGCACAGCAGGCTTCGGAATCAAACTCCTGGCCCCTGCGCCTGCTTGTAGGCACTTTAATCCACTGAGCTATTTCTCTTTTTAATTTCTGAGGAACCTCCATACTGTTTTACATAATGTTGGCACTAATTTACTTTCTCACCAACCATGTGAAAATGTTTCATTTTCTCCAAATCTTTTCCAACCATGTTATATTTTTTATTTCATTATTTTATGTGTTTAGTACAGGGTCTACAGGGTCTCATTACACAGATCAGACTCATGGTGATCCTCCTGTTATCAGCCTCCCAAGCACTGGGATTACAAGCACGCACCATCACTCCCAGTCTCAATTACTGTCTCAGCATGCCCCAGGGGCGGGGCTGGCATGGCATGCTAGGGATCGAACCCCAGTCCCTGTGTCTGCCTAAGCAGGCTCTTTAATCTGCTGAGCTATCTGGCTGGCCTGCGTGTGTTACATTTTGATCTTGTGTCCAGAATTTTTTTCATTTATTCTGGACTTTCTAAAATCTTTGCGGGATTTGGAAAGCCTCCTATGTAGAGATGTCTGCATGCTTCCCAAGACTGGGGAATTTCCTGGGCTTGCATCACTGAGTGAGCTTCCTCAGTCCTTAGCCCTCCTCCTGCCTTCCACAGATGCACACACACCCACTTGAGGGGGTCTCACGGGCCTTGGTGCTCTCTTTCTTTTGGTTGATCTCATCTGTCGTTAAGGCTCTCGACCAAGTGTTTTCTTCTCTTATCAATCTCTTCATTTCCAAGATTTACTTCTTATTCTTTTTCAAAATGTCTCAGCTGAATTTCTCATTCATATCCTGTATTATCTTCCTAATTTCATACAATTGTTTATCTGTATTCTGTTAACTGCCATTAAACTATTTATAATCATTCATGTGAAATCTTTATTAGGCATTTTATCTGTTAATTTCTTTGGAATCTCTCTAAAATAGTACATTCTTTTAGAAGTGTCTTATTATGCTGTTTTTAAAAAATATTTATTCTGTTCTTAACATTGAGGTCTCTAAATCTGGTGGGTCAGTTACTTCTACCATTTTTATGAGGTTCCCTTCTTAATAAATGTCATTGTCCTGAAAATACATTTTCAGGGATCAGTTTGTCAGCAGTGTTTGCTTTGGTTCTGGTTTGGTACCAGCGTGTAGCCTCCCTGTAGCTCTTTAGCTACTGTTAGTGAATTTGGGCTGCAGAATCAGATCAACCCTATGTGTCTGCAGACCCCAAAGCATTCAGCAGCTCAAGTGTGGTGGACACAGCAGAGGGCTTGCATTGCTAAGTGTGTGACTGCTTCTACACTGGGAGTGTGGGTGTCTGAGAGGTCATGGGTGTCTCCTCAGACATTATCGATATTAGCTCTGGAAAGAGCTCACCATACTGGTGCCACAAGTAGTGGCTAGAGCCTGAAGCACTTGTCTTCTGATGAGAAGTGGCTCAGGTACAAACATGTTTGTTGGGAGTGGAAGTGGCGGGAAGCACAGCATTCTATATGGAGTGCTCAGAACCAGTACTAAGAGCAGGTTTTACTCATACTAAGCATGTGCATATCTGGTGGTGGTAACCGTACAGAGGTGTGGTGGCAACAAGCACTGTGCTGCTTCTCGCTGCCACCACCCAGGAGCGGGCTGTTGACCTCCCAGCTAGCTGTGCATGCTCAGAGTCAGGGCAATGGCCGGGCTCCCTCACCAACTCTATCTGCAGCGTCTGCCCAAGGGTGCACGTGAACAAAATGTGGCCAGACCTGTGAAAGTTCCTCCTTTGCCTCTTTTGGCCCTCCAGGCCCAGGCACACCATGCCCATCAGAACCCTCGTCTCACTTGAGGGCCCTTTCGGCTAGCACAGCCTTACAGGTGGGGCAGCAACAGAGCCACACAGTCCTTCCCCACACTGTTGGTTGCAGGTGATTGCATGGCAAACTGCAGGAGGATCTGTACTTCCTGTTCTTTGAGGAAGGTGGAGCCCTCTATTTCTTTCTGCATCACAACAACTCTTCTCTGTAGCACAGGGAGCCAGCAAGTTTGTGTCCGAATCACTCTGCTAGGCCAAGCTGGGTTTGCAAGGCATGATCCCCTGAAGCAGTGCAATGGAACGTCTATGGGGCCCTAGAGAGGAAAATTTGGGTGGCTGGAATTCAGACAGTTGGTCTCTTCTCAAGGTGGCCCCTTACTATAACACCCTGATAATTTTCTGGGAAATGTGTGAGATCCTTTTCTAACTAATCTTCAGTGTGCATTTCAGTTTACTTACTTAAGTGCAGTGCTAGACATGAGGACTATGAGACATTCCAGTAGCTAAGACTGTCAACACCTCTGGTATTTGAGTTCACTGAGACCCTGCAGAGGGAAACACCATCCTCAACTGTGAAGCCAGGATGACAACTGTGGAACATCTTCCTCTTTCTATGCTCTGGTTCGACATCTCTCAATCTTACAAGGTTTTACACTCTCTTACCAATTTCCAGTGACCTCTGTGGTCAGTCACCTCAGAAATCAGTTAGACACCTCTTCCTTTGGCTCTTTTATATGGAGCAAATGAAATCTTGGAAACTTCTACCTCAGCCATCTTTAAATCCATCTAAACTCAAGTCTTTTAAACTTATTTTAATTTTGCTTAATATGTTTTATTGTAATGTTAAGGGACCTGGTATATTTCAACACATGCACACACAATGCACTTGTCAAATCCATCCTCCCTCTAGCCACCTCTTCCACACCCTGCCCACCTTCAGCATTGTACATCACGGGTGATGCAACATTGTGAATTTGACTATGGGTTTATCGCAACCCCTGACATTTATACTTTTTATGTCCTTGTTTTTAAACTTAGTAGTTATCATTCTTTTTCTTCTGGTTAAAGCACTTTCTTAAGCATGTTCCCAAGTCTGGTCTTATGATAAATTTCCTCTATGTTTTCTTCTATGGGAAAGATAGTCATTCTTCATTTCCAAAGAATAGCCTTATTGGATATAGTATTTTTGGTGCCTTTTTTTTTTCACTCACCACTCTAAATACATGTCCTCATTCTCTTCTGAACTGCAAGGTTTTTGCTGAGAAGTTGGCTCAAAGTCTAACAGGAATTCCCTTATGTATAAACTGACAGTTTTTCTCACTTAGAATATTCTTTTTGTTTTTTACTTTTTTAAAATTAATTTTGCTGGGACATTTTAGTTAGATTTTAGTTAGATAATAATCACATTCATCATAGGGGATTTGTACCTGTATATATTTTTTTTGTTTTTGTTCTTGTTTTGAGACAGGGTTTCTCTATACAGTTCAGGCTGGCTTTGAACTCGCTTTGTAACCCCAGCTGGCCTCTATCTCACAGCAATCCTCCTGCCTCACTCTGCCAAGTGCTGGGAGTACAGGTGTGTGTCATCATGACCAGTTTATGTGCATGATATATCTTGACTCTTCCTTTTTCCCCATTCCGCTTCTATCTCTTCAGCCCTCTTCCCTTTATTTATGAAAGCTTTGTTTCATTTCTTTTTCCTCCTTTTTTCTTTTCCTTCCTTTCCTCCTACACACTGAGCTCCCCCATTTGAACATTTTCTTCCTATTTCACAACATCTATTACACATTTTGGTCCTTATTTACACTTCCAGGTTCTAACATCAGAGAACAAAGTGATAGTAATACATGTATGTCAGCCTTATTTCACTTTAGTGTATGGCCTGTAGGTGCATGTATTTACCCAGAAATCTGTCCAGTTTATTCTTTATGACTAAATAGTACTCCACTGTATAAATATGTATATTTAATCATTCATTGGTTGATGAGAATTTGGGTTGTTTCCAACACTTAGATGTTACACACTGTGCTGCTATAATGGGTATGCATATGTCGCTGCATGTGATGGTTTTGATTTCTTTGGGAAGATGCAAAGGAATGAAATACTTGGGTCAAACAGAACCTCCAGTTTTAGTTTCCTAAGAATCAACACACTAATTGCCCATTCATGACTAATACTCTACAGAAAATTGAAATTAATCTTTGTCTCAATTTGATAAAACCATCTGTGACAAACTAAAAACCAACATCACATAAAATGAACAAAAACTGAATGGCTCAGTGGAATAAGCGCTTCCCTGGCAAGCCTGGGTTCAATCCCTGGTTCTACCAATAACAAACAAACAAACAAAAAACAACAACAAAACCCAAAAACTGAAAGTTTTTACTCTAAAATCTGGAACAAAACAAGGAAGTCCACTGCCACAAGTCTATTTAATAGTTTTGGAGACATTAGCCAGAACAATTAGACAAGAAAGAGAAAAAAAGGAATAAGGATAGGAAAAGAAAAAGTTAGCTGTGGATGAAATTATACTCTACATAGAAGATCCAAAAAAGCCACCAAAATACTTCTCCTTTAATAACCAAACTCAGTTTAAGTATCTAGATTCAAAGTTATCACTCATAAATCAATAGCATTCCTGTAAAAAAATAATAAAGTCACTGAGGGCAATTAGGGAAACCACATGCATGCAAGAAAAACGAAATATCTAGGAATCAATCAATCTAAGGAAGTAAAAGTCCTTTACATTAAAAACTGCAGCACTCTGAAAAAAGAGATCAAAGAGGATACCAGAAAGTGGAAAGATATCCCTTGCTCATGGATAGGAAGAACCAACACAATGAAAATAGACATACTCCCAAAATTATTATAGAAATGTAATGCAATGCCAATTAAATTATCAACAGCATACCTCACAGAATTAGAGGAAATAATCCTAAAATTAATATGGAACCAGAAGAGACATAGAATAGCAAAAACAATTTTGGCCACCAAAGGTAAGGTAGGAAGCATCAGAATCCCCGACCTGATAAAAACAGCATGGTACTTGAAAAAACCCAACTGAAAGATCAATAGAACAGATTAGAAGACGCAAAAACAACTACAGCCACCATCTCAATGAATAAGGATCCAAACACCTTTACTGGAAGAAAGCCTTTTTAATAAATGATTTTGGAAAAACCGGCTTTCCACACACTGAAAATTAGCACTCATGTTTGTTACCATGCACTAAATTATAACCAAACAGATCAAAGACCATTTATATATATTAAAACAGAAGCAATAAAACAATCTGTTGGAAGAGAAACTAGGTAGAACTCTTGAAGATCAGATATAGGCGAAGACTTTATGAACAAAACCTTGATCTCATGGAAAGTATTACAAATAATCAACAGCTAGAATTTTAT
>NDGM010933940.1:0-16184 GCA_002564305.1 Octomys mimax
AAAAAAAAAAAAAAAAAAAAAAAAGAAAAGAAAAGAAAGAAAGAAATGGGGAGCCTAGGAACCCTACTTCTTTGGGTTGTTGTTAGGATCAACTGAATTGATGCTTAAAAGTGCTTCTGACGGTACATGGCACATGGTAACCTCAGTATACATTTGCTGGAAATAAAGCCTGCTGCCCATCAGATTGCAGCAGACCCAGTCCTTTTACAGGGCAAACTCAGGGGGGAAAGTTTAGAGATCGTCAGATCCGAGAGCCAAGGTAGGCAGCAACACTAGAAAAAGTGAAAAGTGAAAAGCCCTGGGTTCAGTTCCAGTGTGGGGAAACCAGGCTGTGACAGTAGTGGTGAGACGCAGTGGCCTCAGTGGAAGCCCAGCTCTGAGTCCAGCCCCTCGCCCGCGGCCCGGCCCCGACTCAAGACGCGCCAGCCCCGTACCCCCAGCCGGGGCTCCCAGCTTCCTGCCGGCCAGAGGCCGGCTCACTGGGGCGCGGTGGGGGTGGCGTTTCCTGGCCCAGCCCGTTCACTTGCTGGCGTACTCTCGGACGACGCGCTGACCAACAGGCACCAGATGCTATTTCGGGCGGCGCCCCGCTAGCGCTCAGTTTCCGGTTTTCCACCCACTGTCGGAAACAGGGGTGGGGAGGTGTACACGTCACGAGCCCCCAGCCTTGCGCAGGGTTTAGGGACAAGATCGGGTAGCTGCTAGAACGGCAGGAGCCGGAGCTTCGAAAACAGAGGAGCTTGCCCACCCTCGGTGGCACCATCCTCTCCTGGGTTGGACAAAGGCCTTCCCACAGGTTCCCCACTCCTTCGCCACAGCCCTCAGAGGCGTAGGGCAGGGTCATTGCAGGCCCAGGACAACAATGGGTCTGGCGCCTCAAAGGCATCTAAATTCAAGGAATTCAAAACCAAATGTGTGTGTGGAGTGGGTGGAACCAGCTGAGTGGTACAAAAGGTAAGGCCCTGGATTTAGTTCCCAGCTCTGAAAACACACACACACACACACACACACACACACACACACCCCATAATCCCTACCCCCAAACCTAGTTCTTACAAACACAGCTTTAGTCATTCATTTGTTTAAATTTCCGGAGACAAGGATCTGGCTATGCAGTTTCAGCTGGTCTTGAACCCACTATGTAGGACAAGATGGCCATCAAATCCAACCTTGTATCCTGTATGTGTTTCCATCCTCCATTCCTCATGCTAATCCCCCCAACTTGGTCCCAGGCCTATGGGCCCCTACTCCCCACTGCAGCCAGAGTCTTCTAGAACAGCAAATCTGCTTCTATGTAGGACACAACTGTCCTTAAAAGGAAATAAACAAAATTGTTTCAAAAATCCTTAATTGTCCACAAGCTTGATCCACCCATGCTGGTCTCTTTTCTGTTTCTTTCATGCCTTTATAGCCCTTCTGCTTCAGCCCTTGCCTCATTTTCTCAGGGAAGCAGCCCTCAGTTGGGCTATTTACCTAGGGAAGGGTAGCTACTTTTGACATCAAAGTGACCAGGAGTCCCACAGCCTCTTACTCTTCCTACTAAGTGGTGTAGCCCTGAAAGGAAAGAGCTTTGTGAGCTGGCCTGGGGAAATTAGACTTCTCTCTCAGGACACAGGTGGCTCTTACACCACAGGACTCCGAAAGTTGCCTGCATCCGCATGACAGGCTGGTTGTCATTAGAGCGCACAAGAGGAACTGAAGGCCAGGCTGCACTGAATTCCCATAACTTGCCTTCACCTGGGAGGGGCCAGCAGGTCAAATGAGAGCACCCTCTAGGCTCAGACCTTACCTGGATCTCACTATGATCAGACTAGGGGTGTCCCTCCATTCTCAGACGCCCAAACTGGAAGCACTACATCGACAAAGTAGCTGGTAGGATGAGTTGAGCTGTGGAATGGGCACTCAAGGGTGGAGCTTGCATCCTGGCATGTCTGCTGGATCACTGTGAGCTTGGCAGCAACCCATCTCTGTCCTTAAATTAATTTCCTTCTCTACAAGGAAGGGCCAGCTCTCCCATGCAGATGTATGTGATGTTTTTCTGGACCATGGACTGAGTGAGGTTCCATACATTATCCCCACCTCCATCCCCTACAACAGACAGCTGTTCTTTTTCTTTCTTTTTTAATGTATTTTGATATCACTAGTAGTGATCCTCCTCCTGTTTCCAGCCTCCCCAGTGCTGGAATCACAGGCCTACGGCCCCATGCCTGGGACTCTGGCCGGCTCAGCAAGTCCCTGGGCTGGCCGGCTCAACATGTGGTCCTTGTGCTTGCCTAAGTAGGTACTTAGCCCACTGAGTTATCACAGACATCTTTTCTTGAAATGCATTTTATTTATCTTCAAAACTCCGTGAGACAGAAATTATCATTTACAAATGAGGAAACTGAGGCTCAAAGCTAAGGGACTACAATTACAGCCTGTGTTCTTTCCATTCTACCACTGACTAAACACAACTACTCTCCAGGGTAGAACCCCAGTCACAGGAGTGGGGACTGGTGTGGACTCCATTTCTTTGGTGTTTTGTTTTCTGGTAACAGGGATGGAACTCAGGACCTTGTGCTGGCCCAGCAGGCACTTATGCTGCTGAGCTATCTCCCCAGGCCTGGACTCAGTTTCTGCACAGCACAAGTCCGGGTCCCTGACTGGCTGAGCCCAGTGCTTCACTCCCCAGTCTGGGCTCTGAGGGCTGCTATTCTCTGAGCCAGGAAGAAGACTACTTGGGCCTGTTTCCTTTACAGTCAGGGTTCATCACTCACTAGAAATGTAACTACTAAGTTTACACCCGGAGCCTCAGTAAATTGGGAATTTTTTTTAAGAACATCAACTTCTCAGGACTATTTTTAAAACTAAAGTAGCTTTTGTAGAGTGCTCTGACCAGTGTTTCAGTAGCAAGATTAAAAGTATGATGGAAAGAAAGGTGAATGGTGTTTTTGGGCTCTGGGCTCAGCCTAAAACCAAGCAAAGGGACATTTACATCTGCTGGCATCAGGTTAGCCCCGACAGAGCCCTTTGGGGCTGAGGCTACTGGCCCTATTTTAGAGCAGAAAGGCCCCAGGGTTGAAGAATGAAAGCTCAGCAAAGAACCTGCGGGGGTGGGTGGGTGGGTGGGTGGGAGGGGGGTGTTCTGAAATAAGGGAAACTGCTGCCTTGAAATCTGGGTGTCTGGGACTAGGAAGAGAGAATGAACGAAGGATTGGCAAGTGGCGGGCTTGGAAGTCACAATGGTCTTCAGAGGCAAGGACCAAGGGTCAGGGTCAGAGTCCTAGAAGAACAGTGTCTGTAAGGCAGAGGGAGTGAGGGAGGTTGTGGGAAGCGGGGATGAGAAATGGGGTTACCCCGCCGGACCCTAGACAGAGCGCGATTCTCTACGCCGCGCATTTCGGAGCCGGTCCCTGAGCCGCACAACCAGTCTCCATTCCCTCCGGTGAAATTGCCAAATTAAAATGAATCATTTGGCCCATAATGGCCGAGGCGCTTATCGGGGGCGGGCGGACCCGCGGCAGTGCCTTATCTCCGCGGTGCACGCGGCCCCGGTGCGCCTCGGCCCATGCTAACGAGGCCGGGACGTGAGCTGGCTGGGAGCGCACGGGCGGGCGCGGGGCGCGGGCGCACAGGGGAGGGGGAGTGCCGGCTCCGCACCCAGCAGAGGCCTCAGGCGGGCCACACGCACACCCCCCACGGAAAAACGTGAGCATTCGTGCTTTTTCTAGAGGAGAAGGGGCCTGCCGCCTCCACCAAACCCCGCAACGATTTCCTCCTTTTCCCCGCACTCGAAGGGGACGCCTCGCCCGGCTCCGGCTCCGGGCGCCTTCGATGGGGGGCATTTTCCACCCACACCTCCGCCCTCGGCGCCGCGGCCCCTCCTGCCTCGGAGACTCTCTTCCTTCCTTCCCCTTTTTCCTTACGCAATATACAGAAATGCGCGAGGCGGTGGTTGGTTTTCATTTCTTCTTGGTGGTTGTATGCATGCGGTGGGATTGTGAGAGTGCGTGTGTGCAAGCCGTGGGCAAGGCCGACTGCTCCGAGCGTGGTCTTTTTGGCGATTGGTTGCGTGTCCCGGTGTGATGGTGCCTGCACTGTTTGAGTGTGTAGACTGGAACTCTTCGAGGCCCTGCTGCGTTTTACTCGATGTGTGTCATCGCGCTATTTCTTTTTTCAACAGGAGTTGGATTCTGTGCTGGGCACTGACTGTGTGTGGGTGGTTTCGTTGTTTTGCGGACTGTGTGATCCTGACTGTGTCGGGTTGTGTGTCCGTGAGCGACTGCACTGACCGATTTCGTTGTGTCGTGTTGGACAGTGCGGGTCCGCTGACCATGTCTGCGCATGGAGCAGAGCTGGGCTGTGCTTGTGTGCGGCCCTCCTGTGGGGCTGGACCCTGCGTGGTCCCGTCCACGCGGAGCTGTGTGCCTGTGTGTCCTTTAGAGGTGCATTTGCAAATCGCTGGGGGCGGAGTGGGGGCGGCGAACGAGAGATTGAGGCGCTGGTGGGGGCGTCGGCGTGGGGGCGGGGAGCGGGGCTTCACATTTTATTCCAAATTATGATGTATTCGGGAGCCGTTGTGGGCTTGGATGGGCTGTCAGAGCCCCGCCGGCCGTCGCTCTGCTCGGGGCCGGGCTGCGCGGCGGCCTTTGCGGGGTGCGCCGGAGAGCGGAGGCGCTGCAGAGCTCGCGGGTGAGCAGCGCGCAGCCCCGCGCCTTGCAGCCGGGAGCCGGGGTCTGTGGTCCGCACCACACTTCAGCTTCTCCCATTTCTGGTCAGTTTCGCCCGCGCGGCCGCGGGGGGCGGTGGGAGAGGCCGGGTAAGGACAATGGACGCATTTTCCAGGCCTTGCGCCACTAGGGTGGAGGGCTCGAGATCACCCCAGGGACCGTGTCCCACCCCCTTCTCCGGAGCCGCAGCCCGTGTGGATCCGACGCAGGTCGTACGGGTGACCGCAGCGGAGTCGGGGCTCCTTGGAGGGAAGGGGTCAGCGCTGCTTGGGCTCGAGAAGAAAGGATTTTGTTCTGCCAGCTCCTGTCATCACCATCACAGCCATCATCATTAACATCCTATTTTAATTGAAATAATCGTCTCGAAACAGAGCGGCGAGTCACTTTAGCTTCCTAGGTGGGAGAACAAAGCCGCATAGGATTCTCCCCCTCCCGTCCCTACTGTGCTTTCTAAGGAGCTGGATTTGGGGTAAGGAGAGAAAATGGAGAGGGTCAGACCGAAACTCCTTCCTACGCAAACGCCACCCCCGGCCTGAGTGGGCTTCCCTCCTTCTTTTCTCCCCTCCCTCCATTTGGATTAGAAGAGAAAGAAAAACCTCCTCCCGCAGTGGATTGAAGCCTAGGGAAAATTATTCCTATATTTCCACAAAAGCCGCGGCCCAAGGAAGGAAGGCTTCGCAATTAATTCAAGACTTCGATGTGCGATCAGAAATTGGACTTTTTAGGCAAAAAACCCCCACCAAATTAAAACCCACCGGAGGGGGTGGGAACAACTAAACCCAGCTACACCTCGGGATCAGTTTTTACTCTCTGTCCCTTGATTATTGCCGCAACAAACTATTAGCATTCCTCCTTATTCTGCCTATTTAAGCCCGAAAAATCGAAAATCATTTTGTACGGGTAGTAAAGGTAAGGGATTCCTTCATTTCTTTCTCTCTTCCGCTATTCTCTGCATTTTCTTTCTTTCCTTCTTTCTGTCAGTAGGCAAAAAAGAAAGGACCTGAATAGATTTTCTGTCACCCCTCCCCATTCCCGCAGAGAAGTACAATCCTTGGAATCAGGTTCTGGTTTCACTTTGGGTTCGAGGTGGGTAGATGGGGGTTCTAGACAGGCCGGCGGAGGCTGTGGGGCCTCCGAGGTTCTGTCGCGCTGATTAGGGCCTGGAGAAGGCACCCACCTTTCCCGACTCATTCCCCACGCTCCACCTCAGCCTGGGGTCAACCCCTTGGCTCTGGCGCTGTGGCGGCTGCTGGGGCCTGGTTCAGGTTGTGGAGAAAACAGCGTAGACAACGTCCGTTTTGGGAAAACAAACGGCCGCCTTGAATCACATCGATTCCAGTTGCAGGGTTCAAAAATATTCTGGGCAGCTTGCAGGGAGGGGTTGTTGTTGGACCGAAGTTATTTCTGATTGGTCAGGTGTAGTGTTCATTTTTACACGGACGAGGTGAGGCCGAGTCTCTGATCACCTGCAGGATGGGGGTAGAAAGCGGTCCGCAGCTCCCTGGGCTGGTCAGCGGGGGGACACGAGGTAATTCCCAGACATTGACCCTCATTTCTCTCTCTCCCTCCCTTTCGCCCTCCCTCTTTCTCTCCACCCCCATCTTTCCTGGAAACTCGGTTTGGGCGCGGCAGATCGCCCAGGACCACACCGCAGCCTAACTGCTGGCCTCTCGGCTGCGCGAAAGGGCTCAGAAAGCAGAGAACCCAGCTGCCCCTCACCCCTCCCTGTTGGAAGAGTGGAGGTCCTATTTCAAGGGGCCGGTCTCTCTAACTATGCCCGAGGTGAGTACGTGAACGGTGATGTGGTGGGAAGGGAGTCCAGGAAGTCTTTGGGGTTCCTGGCTGGGGTGGGGGTGGGGCTGTGGATGGGGAGAGCCCAATCTCAGACTGAGGGTAGGGGAAGAGAGGGTCATCCGAGGGTTGCGAATCCCACCTCAGACTGCCTTTAGCTGCCTACGGCCCCAACAGGGCCCTTTCCTTTTTCCGGCCTTTGGTGAAACAGAGGGTTGGACTACCGTAGGTCCTCCTGCGGCTCCCATTCCCATCGGTCTGGATCTGTGGTTGTTGCTCAAGGCGGGGAACTTTGTTGCGGCTGTATCCGGGTAGTGCAAGTTGTGCTTGGAGTTCAGCAGAAAGAAGGCCGAGGTTGTCCAGGCCAGCACAGAGCTCTTGCTTGGGTGGGCCTGGGGCCTAGGGCGAGTTGCACTAGAACACTCCTCCAAGTCAATGCAGGGATAGAGCACAGATCAGTGGGGATTGGTTTGGTGCAATTTGGGGGTTCCTGTAGAGTCTCCTGCGGTGTGCGTGTGGGGGGAAGGTAAGAAGGACCGAAGGCTAGCTCCAAAACAGAGGCTTAGACGCTGCTTCACATAAGAAATCCTCAGTACTAGAGGACGGAGAACTGCTGGAGACGTTGCCTAGCCGGAGGAAGCACTCCCAGATCTCCTTCAGCACACCCTGAACCTGTCCAGCCCATGGCAACGGAAGTGTTGAGGGCAGCAAACAGGGACTCTGCTGCACAGAGAGGAATTACAGTGGCATAAATATTCTAGTCCCATGCCAGTCAATCCTAGATCTTACCCCTTCTCCATCCTCCTCCAATTAAAACAAACACAGTAGATAAAAACTATATTCAGGCTTTCCTTTCAGGAAATTTAACCGAAATTAAGAGACACAGTTTAATCCCTTGACAACCATAGGTGCTTTTGAATACTCTGGTGGCTTCCTCCTGGCATGAACCGGTGGTCAGGTCCATCTGAGGCTCAGAAGGGTGAGCTGGATTTTCCTGAGGCAGGAAGGGAGATGTCTGCCATAGTCCCCTGGACAGCCAATCTGTATTTCTCACCTTGGATATTTATAGGAATCTGGAGAGGCCATTTTGGGACTCTGGAATATGTATTTCCTTTGCCTGTTGGGAACCTGCCTCTGCAACTGGGGTGGAATTAATCAGAAGGTACATGTGGCATAGTGAAGCTTGAGCCCAGTTGGCATTGCAGTGCACATTGTCTCTCACTTAGACCCTAGGCTGAGGTGCCTGGGCTTGGTTGCATACTGCTGGTGGCAACAGAGAAGTGGGGAGCCAGCACAGCCCTATATTTCAGTAGGGCCTGGTATGTTAGTGGTGCATTTCAGGAGCTGAAGGGAGACTAAGATTGCTGGTGCACTTGGCATTCATTTCCAGTGGCCTGGGTGTCAAGCTTGTGGTATTTTGTAGATTCAGACCTTTTGTCTCTGCTATAATTGTAAACTTGCTTCCAATGAGGCATCATTTCCAGGTGGTGCAGGGGCTGCAGGCCCAGACAGTGTACAGTCTGAGTCTGTGTTCTCTGCATGCTGTGGTGTGGTGGCAATGGAGCTGTGTTGTGTAGGAGGTGGAGGAGCCTCATCTCCCTTCTGGGGTGAAAGGCATGGTTCCAAGATGGACTCTCATCCAGAGGGTTGCAGTGGTAGAATGGGAGCCCAGTGATTTCGATGAATTGATTAGATGGGCTTACCTTCAAGCTTAAGTGAATCTCTTCTACTTCGAAATACGCCAATTATGTAATTCTGGAGTAAGACCCTTATTAATAATAATTTATGAAGCCTGTTGAGTTCATTGTATCTTTATTAAAACAACTCACAAGCTTCCTCGAGCTCTGAATAAGTCTCATGGTTTTCCTCTTGGGTGTTTTGGGAGGAATCTCCATGTGAATGGGGCCAGGTGGTGGGGGAACCTTAGCAAATGTTCGAGATCATCATGGAATACGGTTGTGGAGGAAGAGGGCTCCAGTGTATATATGAGAATAGCACAGTTAAGTGAGGTCAGAGTTCTATAAACCAAGGTGTGTGTGTGGGGTGTGTGTGTGTGTGTGTGTGTGTGCTAGAAGAATTTAGGACCCTTACTATTGCACCTCTTTCTGATTTTGGAAGAGAGGCCAGACCCTATGTCCTCAGAAGCACTCTGAACGTCTGGACTCCATATTGCCTCAGCCAGGTCTTTCTTAGAGACCTGGCCTCGCTTCTCAGTCTAAGTAAGAATTTCGTGGAGTCAGGGTGGTGGTGCCAGGATCAGCGACTTTCCTTCCTAATCTCTCTTCTGTCTGAGAAGTAAACCAGCAGTGCAGAGAATAAATACCAGGTGGATGTGCTTAGCACCTTTAGTTAGCCATCCCTCAGTGCTGTTGAATTTTGTGTGCGTGGGGCGGGTGGGGCTCGTTCCTCCGGATTATTTTCTGCCAGCTCTGGCTGAGTGGACCCAAGTCCCTGTAGCTCATACTCCCTACTTCCACCTCTACCAGGTTTCTGGGTGATGTATGTAGGGTGTCTGTGCACGCGGGTAGGTTAGGGGTATTGCTGAGAGGTGAAAGGCGGTTCCAAAACCACCCCACCCCTTTCTGACTGATTCCCCGCCAAAAGCAAAAGCAGGAGGGTGGGGGCGGGAAGAGCACGGTCCGGGGTTGATCCCTCCTCTTCCCTTGTGGCTAAAGGGGTCTGGGTAACTTTCTTTCTCTCCTCTTTGCATTTCCTTCCTCCTTTTATTCGGTTTTTCTCTCGCTGGCCCTATTTCTTTTCTT
Source organism: Octomys mimax (assembly GCA_002564305.1). Classification (NCBI taxonomy): domain Eukaryota; kingdom Metazoa; phylum Chordata; class Mammalia; order Rodentia; family Octodontidae; genus Octomys; species Octomys mimax. The sequence goes on from NDGM010933940.1 coordinate 9,263, forward strand.
CCAATGTTTCTGCCTTCTTTCTCTATATCTGTCCTCTCGGCGCTCAGTCCCCAAGCCCCTGATACACTGCGTCCTTTCCCCAGGCCAGAGGGGCCCCCTCTCGCTTCGACGCGGGGGCAGCCGGCCTTCTGGCCCCGAGGGTGGAGGTGCTGTCCACGTGGCGCTGGGGTTCGCGGCCGCTTCTCGATTGAGGGCGCGGGAGTCCGCTCCGCTGTGGGCCGGGGACGGCTGTCTGAGCTGGCGTTCGCTTGTCTGTCCGTCTGCCCGCAGGATGACCGAGCGGCCGCCCAGCGAGGCGGCCCGCAGTGACCCCCCGCTCGAGGGCCGGGAGGCGGCCGAGGCCCGCATGGCCCCCCCGCATCTGGTCCTGCTGAACGGCGTCGCCAAGGAGACGAGCCGCGCGGCCCCAGCGGAGCCCCCGGTCCTGGAGCTGGGAGTGCGCCCCGGGCCGGGGGGCGGCCCTGCCGGTGGGGGCGGTGCCGCCAGGGACTTAAAGGGCCGCGAAGCGGCAGCGGTCGAAGCACGCCTTCGGGTGCCCACCACCGAGCTGTGCAGACCGCCCGGCCCCGCCCCGGCCCCCGCTCCGGCCTCGACCCCGGCTGAGCTGCCTGGCGACGGCCGCATGGTGCAGCTGAGCCCTCCCGCGCTGGCGGCCCCAGCCGGCCCCGGCCGCGCGCTGCTCTACAGCCTGGGACAGCCGCTGGCCTCTCTGGGCAGGTGAGTGCCCTGCGGAGCGGCGGGCAGCCCGCGAGGGAGGAAGGACGCTAGGCTTAGGTAACCGAGGGGCAAGAGTGTGCTGCACTGTGTGCGGAGTGGTGGGAGACTTGGGGTCCCCGGGTGTGGGCCTCTGGCTCAGCTGCACACACAGGAGTGTTTGCGGAGGGGATGTGAAAGTGTTCTGGAAGCTGCAGCCCCAAGTGGACAGGCGCAGGAGTAGAGGCTGAGGTGGCCACTCTCTACTGAGCCTGTGTGGGATGGGGTGGGCCTCAGCGCCCCTGGTCCTACCAGTCGGTCATGGCTTCCCTACCTAGCCCCTGGTATGGGTGGTGTGCAGGACGCTGGATGGGGCAGGGAAGGTGAGGCAAAGAGTGTGAGACAGGCAGGGAGGAAGCTGTGGGAAAGCTGTTGGGGTGAGCCTATAGGAAAGTCCTGGGGTGAATGGGGAGGTGAAGAGGCATGTGGCCCTTGGTGCCAGAGTTGCATACCAAAGGCACCTGTTTGAGGGTGGAGGGTGGAGGTATCTGTGTAGTCTACGTGCTAGCCCGTGGGGGAGAAAAGTGTAGTGTCTGGTGTGTGTGCGCGCTTTTGTATCAAGTTTAATTGTGAAGAGAGTAGGGTTGCCTTCCAGGGGTGAGGTGCTCAAGACATGCAAGAGGGTCCTTAAGATGTCCCTTTGCCCTCTGTGCCCCACATATGATCTTGTGATCTGCCTGCTCCCTCCGCAGTGGGTTCTTTGGGGAGCCTGATGCCTTCCCTATGTTTGCCACCAACAACCGAGTGAAGAGGAGACCCTCTCCCTATGAGATGGAGATTACAGATGGTGAGTCTCCCTCCAGAACCTCAGAACCTCGGTCTTCTACCTCTGGCTGGCTAATTTGAGTCCTCTGCAGGTGGGGACATCTGATGGAACCAGCATCTCACACGGTGGGCAGACCACTTTGGAGCTAAAATGTCAAAGCACTTTACCTTGAATGGGAGTTGGGTAGGGCTGAGAGGGTCACACAGTCCTGGGAAGAGAGAATGTGAAGAGGGAGGGACACACAGTGGCACTGAGCCAGAAGCTGTGGAGTCAGCTCCAGTCCCTGTTACAGAACCCTTTGCTACACTCTGGCAGGCATTGCAAGAGAGGTAGCAATGGGCTCCAGCCACTTTCAGGTATCCCAGAAGCAATCCTCCTGTTTTATAGAGTCTGGCACTGCACCTTTGGGGGTCCCTTCCTAGGTCCTACTTGGGGAGGAGTTCTTACCACCTGTTCCCTATCTGTACTGAGACCTAGAGTTCTTCCCATCATTATAGATTTTACCCAGATCTCTTGATTCCCACACAGGGGACTCAGTATAGCTACTCTGAGGACTACAGTATTTAAATATTCTTGGTCCCAGAGCTTTCCAGCAAGGGTTGGAAGGATGGGAGACCTAGGGACCCTTCTCTGCCTCCTAGAGTTGACCTGCAGAACAGTCTCTCCAGAGCTGAGGGATAGCAGCAGATCCTGTGGCTCCTGTAGACACTCACTGAGGTCTCCAGAGGGCTGGGCTGAATGGTGGGAGCTGGTGGAAGAGTTGTGTATGTAGGCTGAGCTTCAGGGGTGAGTCTAGCAACCAGGTTGCTGCTGAGAGAGGGTTCTACTGCCCAGAGGAGGTGTGTGTAATGGGAGCAGCCCAGGATTTTCCCAGGGGAGAGGCAGAGATAATGACAGAACAGGAGGGCCCAGAGGGGAGTGCAGGAAGGTCATTGCCCATAAATGTATTGTGTGTGTACATTCTGAGTGCCTGCACAGAGCCAGAGAGGGAAACATCAGAGAATGGACAGACTAAGAAAGAGGAGAAGAGGTCCTGTTGGGAGGAGGCAGAGGGGAATAGGCAGACAGGTAGGTGAAAGGGAAAAAGTAGGGTGTGGAACTCAGGAGACCACAGAAGTGGAACCAACGCACCCTCCAGAGTCAAGATTTTTTTTTTTTTATGGGGCTGGGATTGAACCCAGGGCCTCATGCAGGCATATTGCTACTGTTTGCTACTGAGCTACATCACCAGTCCCAAGTCAGGGCTTGATGTGGATTCCTGTTGCTCAATTTTTTTCTGGGCTATAGTTTCTTTATGTGTAAAATGGAGAGAACAACAGCTTCCTCTTAGATTGCTGAGAAAATACCATGAGGTAAAGTGATTGTAGGATCTGGACTGCAATAGGTTCTCATTCCTCTTTTCCCTCCCTGTCAGGAAGTGAATAGGGCTTTCAGGAAAGTAGACCCATCCACAGAAGACTGGGGTCTCCTTAACATGGGGATTTTGTGTGTCTCATTCATGACCATGCTTCTAGGACCCAGCACATTGCTAGCAGGCCTCAGACATCTTTTGGGGGATGGGGCAGAGTGGGTGGGTGATAGTAATAATTTTTTTTTTTTGTTTTTTTTGGTGGAACCGAGGATTGAACTTAGGTCCTTGCGCTTGCCAGGGAAATGCTTATTCCACTGAGCCATCTCCCCAACCCCAGCAATAATTAATTGCTGCCACTTGCTGATCACTTACTATGTGCCATGGGCTGTGTGTGCCCACAAGCCTGTGAGATCAGTATTGTTTCTTTCACAGATGAGTAAATTGAGGCTCAGAGAGATTAAGTAGCTTGCTTAAAATCCCATAGCTGAGTCCTGGCCCGTTCTCCTACTGTAACCTTACGCTGTGGACTCTGTCCTTGGCACTCTACACTGCTCACTCCCAGAGCCTGCCTGGGTGTCCCTGGAACAGCAGTTGTAGTGTCTCTTCCTTGATTGAGAGTTCTGTGAGCTCACCAGCACCACCATGGGACAGGACTGGTCTTTACTAGGACCTGCAGGCCTGAGAGTGGCATGTTGTCTCTCTGAAAGAGCCCAGGGTAGAGCTGTGCAGTGTGTGTTGTGTTTTTCTCAGCCTGGGTCTGGGCGTTGGCAGAGTCTGCTGGACTGGGGCCTGTAGGGTTTGGAAAGACAGATTCAGAAGCAGGGCAGGGGATGAGTGATCCTCCCTGGGAAAACATAGGGTGTGTGTGTGAGTATGCATTTGGGAGAGGAAAGGGGGACAGTAAAGCATCAGGCATCAGCACAGATGATCTGGGCTCCAGATTGACCACTGAGGCAAGGCCTGTCTCTGTCCTGTGTTGTCTCCTTAGCTGTAAAATGAGTAGTGGGACTGGAATACATACAGTCTTGGTCCTGTCCTGACCTGTCCTGTCCTGTCCTTTCCTTTCCTTTCCTTTCCTTTCCTTTCCTTTCCTCCCACACCAAGTTTCCATGATCTGGGGTCTGCATCCAGTAGTTATTGGGAAAGGACCCTGCCAACTCTCCCCTCGCACCTGGGCTAGCTTTGCCTGGCTCCTCAGGGTCTTTGTACATCTATACTTTGTGCATGAACACTCCTCTTCTTCCCTCCCTGTGTGTGGCTGGAGTTGCTTTAACCTTAAGTTTTGACCTTATGAATGTCTCATCCTCAGAAAGGCCTTCATTGACCAGATTAGCTGTGTTGTAGCTACTTTCTATTTTTGGTTCCGTTTTTTGTTCTTTGCCTCTCATCCCCATTAAAATGTAACCAGGGTGGGGGGCGGAGGTGCGGCAGGGAGATGGCTCAGTAGAATAAGCGCGCAAGGGCCTGAGTTCAATCACCAGTTCCACACACACACAAAAAAGTAATCTCCATGAGGGCAGAGACCCCTTGTGTTTTAGTCACCATTATTACTTAGTGCCTGGCATAGTCCATGAGTTTTTTAGTAAAACATCAATGACAGATAATTTATTGAACATTTAAGTGGAGATAGTCATTGTCTTCAGTCCTTTACCCATGGGAGGTACTGGACCCATGTAACTATCAGTTTACTAGTATTCTGCCCATTGGCAGAGGAAGTAAGGAGACATAGGCTGCTAAGGGTGTCCCCCAGGAGTGCTTGTCCAGGTAGTACTGGTCAAGAGCCATAGCCAAAAAAAAAAAAAAAAAAAAGAGCCATAGCCAGAGCACCTGGTTTGTCTTCCTACATAGCACATCAAGGCCTCTTGGCATGAGTGACTGTCTGAATGGATAATCTATGGTCCTGGACATGCTGTCACATAATGTCACACAGCCCTGGGAAAAGCCATACACACAATGTTCAAGAGTGGTAGAGATGAAGGGGTAGCAGGGCCATAGGTGGGGTTTAACTGGGGTAGTGAGGAGGGTTGACAGAAGGTTACCTGGGTTTAGAGTCTGAGTAAATGTCCCTTGAGTAAAGGAAGGGTCTTCCCGGTATCCCAGTGGATGGAATGTCCACTGGGGAATCTCAGCCCATTCTCCTGACCTGTATTCTCCTTCCTCCAGGTCCTCACACCAAAGTTGTGCGGCGGATCTTCACCAACAGCCGGGAGCGATGGCGGCAGCAGAACGTGAATGGGGCATTTGCTGAGCTGCGCAAGCTGATTCCCACACATCCCCCAGACAAGAAGCTCAGCAAGAATGAGATCCTCCGCCTGGCAATGAAGTACATCAATTTCTTGGCCAAGCTGCTCAATGACCAAGAGGAAGAGGGCACCCAACGGGCCAAGCCCAGCAAAGACCCCGTGGTAGGGGCTGGTGGGGGTGGGGCCGGGGGTGGTGCACCCCCTGATGACCTCCTGCAGGATGTGCTTTCCCCCAACTCCAGCTGTGGCAGCTCCCTGGATGGGGCGGCCAGCCCGGACAGCTACACAGAGGAGCCAGCACCCAAACACACGGCTCATGGCCTCCATCCTGCCCTACTGCCCGCCACTGATGGGGCCGGCCCCCGGTGATGGGTCTGGGGCCAGCCAGGACCGGCCAGGAGGGAACCCCTAGGCCACTGGGATAGTGGGTGTCAGGGCAGGGAGGGGGAGAAGCAGGGCAATGGATTTTTGATGAACTTCCCTTGAAGTCTGAACTTTGGGGTGCCCTAACTGTCCCTCAGGCCTCGCTATCCCTGCTCAGTAGGATATTCTGATTCCTGCCTCAGTAGGAGAACAGGAAAATGGAGCAAAGTAGTAGGTACTTTTTCTGAAGATGGCACGGTTTTCCTTCTCCCCACAGCCCCTGAGAGTTCCCAAGTTAGAGGCTTAAGTGTCATTGCTTTTGGCCTGAAGTTTAGGAACTCTGTCTTTGCCAGGATCTGGGGTTGTCAGCTGTCACCTGAGGCATCCAGCAGCCTCTGCCTTGCCTTTAGCCCCTCCTGAATTGGCTGGGGTGGCTTTAGTGGCTGCTTCTGTCCAAATACATAGGTACCCAGTGGCTGCCCATTTCTTCAGCCTTGTCTTCACCCAGGCCCATGTTGGTCCATCCAGCTTGCCAGCTGCTGCGGGAACTCCTAAGCCTCGAGGTGCCTTCTTCAGGGCCTGGTTGAAGAACATGGCCAGTGGACAGACTGCTTTCACCTGGGCCAGAGAGTTAGAAAACCCAGGAGCTCTTCCTTTTCCCCTGGGGATCAGAGCTCTACTTTCTGCGTACTGAGGCTTGCCCTCTTGTCCTGGGGCTGTTGGGACTGAGAGTACAGCCTTGAAAATGCCTTGCTGGGTTTTGTATGAAGGCAGAAAAAGCGAAAATGATATTAGAAGTTGAGCAAGAAATATTTTGGGCATATGAGCTTCAACTCCTATAGTCACTGTTCATGCCGTTGAGTAAACGCCAGTGTGCTCATGGGCACCTGTTGGTGCTGAGATGCGAGATTGTATGTGTTCTCCAAGGTGCCACTCTGTGTCTGTCTGCTGAAGGTCTGGTCTTTCTTCTGAACTGAGCACAAACTGTCCTATGACTTTTTTTTTAAATTGTATTTGGAATTTCTGCTTGACTTCTGTTATTGGTGGAATCTTTAGGTCTCGGTAAAACCCAGAACACAGGCCCGCTTTTAGAAGTGATTGGGGAATCCAATCAGAGGCCAGGCCCTGGCTACGACCCAAACATGCACATTCACTTAGCAGAACCTTAAGCACACTTCTGCTGCAACTTTCAGTGTCAGGGTTGTATATGGTCTAGGAGGCTGGTTTAATTCAATAGCAAGGCCCATTCTGAGCTGTACATGAAATTTGTATAAATCAAATCCTTATTCTTTATCTTTTACAGAAATAACTACCGAACACCCTTTTGTAAAGTGAATCTTTTGTAGTGTGGATCACTGTCTGTTTGCTCTGTCAATTCTTCTCTGTCAATTCTTTCTTTCTTTCTTTCTTTCTTTCTTTCTTTCTTTCTTTCTTTCTTTCTTTCTT
>NDGM010933955.1:0-40036 GCA_002564305.1 Octomys mimax
GGCTGAGCACCAGATACTTTCAAACAGAGCTATTCTGTTGCTGCCCTTGAAAGTGATTTTCAAGAATACATGTTCTCCAGCACCAAGAAACGGGCACACCCCTGCCGTCCAGGGAGAGCTGCACATTTAGACTGATTTCCTTGATATGAGTACTGACATATCCAAAGCACGAAAAATGGTGCATTTGATTTGATCCAGGGATTCTGCGTTTTTGGACTTTAATGTAAGAAAGTAATCTGGGGAATGGTAATAAGAAAAATAATACAGGAAGTTCATTACAAGGTTGTTTATAGTAATAAAATCTGAAAACAAGTGACACGGCTAACACCAGGGATTTATTAACTACACGGCAGGAGATGCGGATTATAGGAAAGCACTAGCAAGGTGCTCGTGCTCCGCAGCTGCTCAGAGCAGCATTAATGAGCGCGGCAGAAGAGGCAGCATGGGAGAAGGTCGAGACCAAGCTCCAGGTGTGACCTTCAGTCACCTGGAGAAGTGAATTTTCTCTCCTGTAGGTGGAAGGGCAGCGGCCAAGAATCTAAGCCAGCTGCAGGAGGGACAGCTAATGACCTCGGAGTGCTGGCAAGGGAAAAAAAAAAGACAGATGTAAGGGCCAGGTACTCCTCCCCTCAAAGGAGCACCCAGGCTTTAGCTGTGGTCCCCTTCTGGGGGAAGCTCAAGGGCAGCCTCTTCCTCCCGTCTTTGGGTAGTGCTTGAAAGTCAGCATCCACGGGCTAGTACCTGCCTGCTCTGTTCTCTGGCTAATTCCTGCCACCCGTAACCAGGGCTGACCAAGCGTGGGGGCTGTGCTCACTGTGCGTGCGGCTGTGTACACACATGTGGTGAGCATGCGCACACACAGGTTGGCATCCAACAGGTTACAAAAACACTGAAGGCGCTTCTGTCCAAACGGCCCCAGCTCAGTTCTCAGTAGGAGGATGACATAAGCCATTTTGTCTCCTTCAAAATACTTATCTCTCCCTTTAAAATTTTCAACATTAGCTATAAAACACTTTCTAGTTAAAAACAGGACAATATAGTTTATTATGAAATATTGGCATCGCTGGTCTAAAAATTAATCTACACCCCCGGGGATAGAGTACCCTTCCCTTCCTCACCAACTGGGACTTCCTAGGTAGAAGCCGAAGACATGTGCCTGGCCCTCCTCCCAGGGTGGCTTCCTTGCACCCAAGGGAGAGGAAAGGGGTCCGGCTCACCAACTGTGTCACCCAACTAGGAGCCTCAGAGGTCTCTCTCTGAGGTTGTGGTACTAGAACCTTGAGTTTGAGCCCTTTCCTAACTGCAGTGTGCTCAGGATGGGAAGACGGGCACTGGCATCCTTGCGGGCATAAGGCATGAGAGCAGGCACCAGCACACCCCACCCAGGCTGGGCAGAGGTCTGCCCAGCATGCATGTAACCAACTGAGCCCCCACGGAAGGGTCTGGGCCCCACGTACCGGCCTCGTCCGCCGTGACAGTGAGCTCGTTGCTGGGCTCGCTCTTGCCGATCCGGTTCTTGGCATACATGCGGATGCTGTAGGTGGAGGAAGGGTGGATATCAATGATGGTGGCCGAGTTCAGCTGAGGGGAAACATCTTTGGTTCTCTGAGCAGAATCCCAGGAGTCTTTGGGGTTTTGTTTTTCAAAAAAGAAGAGATAGAGATGTGAGTTTTTTTCCTCTGCCTTCAAAAGTTCACAAGTAGGAATTTTAAAAAGGAAAGAAGGAAAAAAGTTACACTCAATGAGATTTTTTTTTCAGTGCAGTGTTCCCCATTTGCTGGCACAGTGGTCATTAGAGGGGACACGGAGGTCCACATTAATGTCCACACTGTGGGAGCTCAGGGCCGCAGTCAGCATTTTGGAGGAGTGGGCAGGTCAGGGAGTCCAGGGAAGGGAAACACATGTATTGTGAGCACAGGTCGGCAGAGGGGGCCGGCCTGCTCAGTCCCCACTGCACTGCCACAGAGCACACTAGGTTTCAACACTGTTTCTCTGCCTCCTAAAATCCTTAGTCCCATAGAGACGTGAAATCCAGCAACACCTCCAGCCACATTAGATCTTTTCGAGCTTACAACACGTGTGCTACAATGGATCAGAACAGAAGCCAGGCCCAACTTCCAGTAGGATGTCTGCTAATCAAAAACATTCTCAATTCTACTTTTTCTAAATCACATGGCACCCAAACCCCAGACATTATTTTTCAACCGTAGCTGATTTATAGCAACTTCCCAGTGTGAGGAACTGATATGGGCAGCTGTGTCACAGCCCTTGAGGGCTTCTGCCAGGGAGAAGAATGTTGGTGAGTGGTTCTTATGTCACACTCTGGGCAGCTGCTGGCTGGGGCAAGGCCATGAGCGGGTTTTGGGTGTGGCAAGAGAAAGGAGCCTCAGGACAGTGGGAGACACGATGCCTGCAGGGCTCTCCCTCCCCAGGGCCTCTTCTGGGACTCTCAACAGGAACAAAAGTCCTCTGGAGCTATGCTGCTGTCCTTGATGGGTTCTATGGGCCACACGGCACAGAATGGCCCTTGCCATTCCCAGCTTTCAGTGTCTGTGCTGGCACAGCCCCTGACACAGACTGGACCCGGCATCAAAGTTGGCTGATGGATGAAAATGGATGGCACTCCAAATATGGGGACAGTGCTATACACTTGTCACACTAGCAAGGAGCATGGAGTTAGGGAGCTGCTCTGCCTGAGGGAGATATAAATTCAAGAGACTCAAAGAAAAAGCTTGTGACTCCAAGACTTCTGCTGAGTGCTCTCGTTCTGTGGGGCATGGAGCACAGCAGAACTGACCAAGAACTGACCAGATAGGGTGTGAGTGTCCTTTGAGTTCATAAGACTGGAGATGGGGGAAGCAGGCATGAAAAGAGAAGCTGTGTGCCACAAGTGGAATGATGGGTAAGGAGAATGTGGGAGAAGATCTCTACCACTGGGTCAACACAATAACATGGGCCTGTGCTACAAAGAAAAGGCCAGGTCTTTAGGAGAAGATGCCCAGGACACCCAGGAGAAACCTGGCCTGGCCTGTCACAAAGAGGCCTGCCTGCCACAAGCTGCCAATGGTGGGCAAGGGCTTTGCAGGAACTGCCAAGGTTCCAAGGACTCACGGGCTGTGGAAGACCCTGGTGTCTTCACTACAGTGAGTGTCTGTGTGTGGGAGAGTCTGGGAGCCTAAAGACACTTGGACCTCCACACTGACCACCTGCTCCCACCATCTATGTCTCTTTCAGACCAAGGCAGAAAAGGGCCAGTTCTGCAGCCTCAGCTCCAACTCCTGTAGGCTCCTCTGGCCAGTACTGTGACTCTGGAATAGTTCCCCTCTTAAACAAACTCTGTCCCTGCTGGGCCATTAGGCCTGTGAGATGTCCCCACAGTAAGCCTACCCTGCCCCTTCCACCTGCAGCCTTCTCCAAACGTTCCCAGTCCAACTTGTATCTGAGAGCTCCTGCATTGCTAGGCATAGCTCCCAAGATGTTTGTTCACTTCTGCAATGTCCATCCTAGCTGTACTTGCAGCTCAATGTGCAATTCAACCTTCTTATCTGGGGGCACTGTTCCGGGTGTGCTATCTGTGACCCCAAAGTCTGGGGCACATTGGAAACTTCCAAGACACCTGACAATGGTCCTTCAGAGCATGGATCTTAATCTCTGGGCCACGACCCCTAGGTCATACTGATAGATGGAAAGCTGGGAAGGGTTGTCATATTTGACTCAATTCTCACAACATCCTGCCAACATAGGGATCTTTGTTGTCAGTGTGCAAGTCAAGTACCTCAAGCCTCACTCCATACTGGACAAGAACTGGGGCTGGGATTTGGCCCCACCCAGTGACCCCAAGTTCATAGTCCTTTTCCTGTAGCACAAGATATTCAGCTATTCTCTGACAACACCAAATGAAACTAGAGGTCGGTATTTCTGTTGACTACCCAAGAAGGTTCTAAGACAACCTCTGATGAATTCCTGGCTTGGCTTTCCGATGAGAAGCAGTGCAGAGAAATAGTTCAATGAGAAGCTGAAGAAGGGAATGTTGGCAGTGGGCAACTTATGAATGTGGGGTGTGTAGGAAGTAGGAGTGGGAGAGTGTCAGGGCATCACACTTGTGGCCTGGTTCAGAAAGAAGTTCCAAGGAGCATTTACTATAAGGTAGGCAGGTTTTCCAGCATTTCCTAGAGAGGCCAGTGAGAGGCGTGGGAGGGAAAGTGGAGAGCCCAGTGCTCTCCCCACAACCCAAGTGAATCCTGGGAGGAAGGGCAGGTGTCCACAGGTATGGTGGCCAGGCTCCATCTTGGAGGTCAGAAACCTTGGGTCCCAGGGCATAGCTTTCAAGGACAAAGGTCAGAGTCAGAGTGTAGGCTACTCTGAAAAGATTCTGCAAGAGGCCACAGGCCAGAGCAAGTGTGGACGAGCAGAAGATCACTTAAGGTGAAGGGGGAGCAGGCGCAGTATGGCAACACGGGGACACAGGGAGCACTCAGCCACTGAAGCTGCCTCAGGTGGGGATAACAGTGCTCAGGGGTACAGGGTGAGGGTGGGTGGAAGCTCCAGAGGAGAGAGGGCTGGGGGATGCCATCACTCTGCACAGGCAGCCTGGAATCCTGTCCAGGGGTGACATCCCAGGACACCGGAGCTGTTGCCCACCAGAGGTCTATGAGGCACTGAGAGAGGAGATCATGTTTCCAAAAAAGGGAAGGAAGGAAGCAGAGACAACAAGCCGCAGGTCCGGGAGCTGGGAGGAGAAACATCTGTGCTCAAGGCCTGGGAGGGGTTGCAAGGCCGAAGGAAGCAGTGTGGAAGAGGGCTGCTGGCCTTGGAGGACTCTTTAGCTACACTCAGGGAAAATCTGTAAGAGTGGCAGCTGGTGGAGGCGGAACTGTGATTCCTGTCTTTTGGATCGTCCTGGCCTGGGCAACGCTGGGAGCAGAAAGCCCTATCATATGTTGCCAGTACTTTGCTTCTATGGCCAGTTCACAGGGAACAGAGCAGCGCATCCTGGTGAGGGCAAAGCTGCCTAAACAAGAGCAGAGCAGCTGAAGTTCAGCTACCGTGTACTAACATCTGGCACGGGGGTAAGTGCTCTGCAGGACACAGGGCGGGCAGACGCAGTCTCTGTCTTCAGTGGCTACTTGGGCCCTTAGGGACACCTGCCCAGCAGTGGCAGAAGCTAGCTGTATAGTCTTCAGACCCCCAGGTGTTGCAGTGCAGAGGACACTGTGATGGAGAAGGGACGGGTGGTCAGGTGGGGCAAACTTTTGGACAGAAGACATCAAAGCTGTGGCTATGTGGCTATACCTGTTTTCTATGCACTCAGCCCATGAATTGCACACTCAAACCTACTAAGGAAACAACTAAGCCATGAAGAGTCTGACAACACACTCTGTCCCCCAGAGACCAGCACAACTTCCTTTCTTCTTGTCTTCCTAACCTGGAGGGACCCAGGCACAGATGTTGGCCACAGAGTGTTGCCTGCCTGTCCCCTGGGCTTCTCCCCTAGGCTTCTCCCTGACCCTTCAGGTGCCTTGCTCTAGGGCCCCATAAATCTCAGCTACACACTGGTCCTCCCCACCAAACCCCAAAGTGGGAAGAGGGCCTAGGCGCTGGCTGTGCCCAGAGAGCAGGCAGCGGCTTTTCTGCTTGGGTACGTGAAGCTTGATTATCGCTACATTTAAAGATACTGATGCTAAATGCAAGTTTAAGATTTCAATTGCATGCAAATTCAACCTACACATTCATTCACTCTGGACACTGTGCTAGGTGCCTGGGATCTCAGGGCACAAAAACTCAAGAGCCCTTGCCCTGGGCAGACTTCCAGGAAGCTGTATATACATGGAAGGGCGTGCACTGAGATTTCTTAAATGACGGGCAAGCAGTGGAAGGGGGCAGGATTTCAGGGGCATTTGCATGCACTTTGGGCAATAGGGATAGCCCCGTCTGATTGGATGTCAAATATATGCCTGCAATGTTCCCTTCATGAAGAGCATTCACCAGCTACTGTGTGGCCACCAATTAGGTATTGAAAACTGGGCTGAAGTTGAAATGGGTCTAGCAGGCTGTTCGCACCTAGATGTCCCCCCAAAGCCTCATCTGATCAGAGAGTTTTCTTGGAGGTGACTAAATCCAGAGTGTGTGATTGATTGATACTGCAATGCTGGGATTTGGGGTGGGTGCTTGCTGGGTCAGTCTGCTGATTAGATTGGGACTGCCCTGATTCCAGTAAACTAGATAAGGACAGGAAGAGGCTTATCTCACTCTCCCTTCTGGCTTTGGCTCTTTGCCACCATGAACTGTTACCCTCTGTCCTATGCTACCCTGCCTCTGAGCCAGCTGACTATGGACTGAAATCTCTACGAACTGTGAGTCAAATAGACCTTTACTTACTTTCTTTCTTTCTTTCTTTTTTTAAAAAATGTATTTGGTACAGGGTCTTACTACATAGTTTGGATTCGTAGTGATCCTCCTGTCTCAACCTCCCTAGGCTGGAATTACAGGCATGTGCCACCATGCCTGGCCTTGGCGGCTGGCTCAGTGTACCCGGGGGTGGGGCAGGCTCTTCAGGTGGTACTGGGGATTTAATCCTAGTCCCTGCACTTGCCTAAGCAGGCACTTAATCTGTTGAGCTATCTCGCTGGTCCTGACCTTTTCTTCTTTAACCTTTGGTGTTGGGTATTTTGTCTCAGTAATGAGAAGTCACTAAGACACAGACCCCTGGGCCCAGGAGGTTTCTGGGCTGGTAGTGGGTACACACAAATCAGTGCCCACAAAGGTACATGTGTGATCCTAGGCCATGGGATTGGATAGGACCAATATAAGATGAAGCTTTCTGAGCACAGGACAACTGGGGCCGGGGGATGGAGGGGACTCTGGGGAAGTCAGGCCAGTATCAGGCCCAGGACTCAGCCTGCGGGTCCTCCTTATGGACTATGCTCCCCACTCCCCAGAGCATTCAGTGCTTGCTGAGGGGAGGACAGGCTGCCCCTGCCCCCTGGAGGCTGTTTGCTCTGGCTCTGGAGAGCCCTGCTGGGCCTCCGGTGTCCCTGTGAATCTGGATGCCAGCTCTGCCACTTATCCCAGCGATGGGGCCTTTTAGATCCCACTGCCCTCCTGAGGGTCTCCTCACAGGCAGGTACAGCCCAGCCATCGCAGTTCTCCTTTTTTTCTTTTTCTTTTTCTTTTTGAGACAGGGTCTTACTATGCAGTTCAGGCTAGCCTTGAACTTACAACTATCCTCCCGTGCCAACCTCCTGAGTGCTGGCATTACAGGCATGTACCACCATGCCCAGCCTCAGCTGTCTTTTGAAGCACTGCACAACACATTGGCTGTGACTTCTTTTGGCCTCCTCACTCTGCTTTCCTAAACATCCTCCTGGCCAAGTCTTTGCCTCTCTCTGGGCCGTACCACCCACATTCCCAGCCTGCCTCCAGTGTGTCTTAATGAAATGTCCCTCCTCTGGGACCTGCTTTTGTCCAGGCTCCTTGAGCTTGATTCATTCCTACAGCTCAGCCCAGAAGATACCAAATTGGTCATGACAGGGCAATCTCAAGAAGCAGCCAGTATTCAGAAAGCAAAAACTAAAGTCACTGCCGTGGCTTCTGAGAATGGTGTTAACCCTTCACATGGAGACAGTTTCCTTTCTTCCTATCTTGTAGAAGACACTATATATATATAATTTTTTTAAAGAATGAGCTACTTTCTATATAAATCACAGATCAGGGATACATTGGTTGTAGATTCCATGGGAAAAGGACTATTTAACTTGTTCAGTTATAAAGGAATGATTTGGGGGGAAGCTCAGTGATCCTTAAGGAAAACCAGATGAGGGACACACTATGTATTTGACTAGAACCACAGTGCTGATGGCTCATAAAGTCCAAACTGGCAGGGGTGTCCTTTCTGGAAGACAGATGTCCAACAGGCTCAGCGGTACTGGTGCCGACAGCTGACAAGTGTGCTCCCTGACTGGTGGCAACAGCAAAAGTAGCTGCTGGCCCTGCACAAATCCCTTGTGGGCCTCATCTGCAGACCCTCAGCCCAGACTCTCTGTATGCAGTGCTCAGGTCCCAGGGCTGCCACTCAGCCCAGCTGGGAGGGGACAGGGCACAGGTGAGGTGGATGAGGTTACACAAAGGCTTGGTTCTGCCAGCAGTAGAGGGGTCAGCGGGGACAGGATCAACTCTGAGGCCACCAGGGAACTACGCTGAGGTCCAGGCTGGCTGGCTAGGAAAGGGGCAGAGCCAGGCTGGACAGAAACTTAGGCTCTCTTTATACAAAGAAAGTGACCCTGTGGGCTTCATGGCTGCAGGCATGTGTTTGCATGGACAAAAACACAAAGAAAAGGGGGGAGAAGAACATGCTTTTTGAAGTAGAAATAAAGCTGGAGGCAATAAAGGACTTACCTGATTTGTTTTTGCATTCAATGTCATAGCCCGTGATGGGGCTGTTCCCGTCAAAGCCCATGGTCCACCTGAGTGTGATTGTGCGTGCCTTCACATCTTTGATCTCGATCTCGGGTGGGTCTGGGGGCTCTGTGTCAGTGACAGAAACAGGGGTTAGTGCAGCCCGGGTTTGGGTATAAACAAGTGTGACACCCAAGTGATTGTCAGCATCACACGCTGACAGTCATTGCTTCATTAGAAGTATTTATTTTCTTCTAATCCCATTTAGGGAGGGGCGATTCCATTGTTTAGAGACATCTGGCTTTTATAGCTTTTGAGAGGCAGGGCCCAAGCTGGGGATCTTAGTGGCATGGTCCTGGTCCTGGTCCTGGTTTGGATCTCTAGCTCTGAGCATATTTTGGTCCTAGACACGAACTTTCTTTTTCCCTACCAGTCATGTAATACATGGACTCCCAAAGTGGCTGAAGAAAAGCAGCCCTGGGCTTGTCACTGTCTGCATCCTGTCACCTTGCTCCTCATTTGCGGGGCTGCCTGGAAGGACTCTGTTCCCTGCTTCCCAGCTGCACTCTCACACCAGTGCAGGGGCTCTCAAGATGCTGCTGGAGCACTGACACCTGGTGTCTATGTGGTGGCATTTCAAGAAGAAGGTGGCAGTGTCCCCAGCAAGCAGGGCCCCCAGGGTGCCCAGGGAAGGGCACTCAGTCTCTGTCCTGAAATGGCCTGCTGTCTCCTTCCTACCTTGCACTGTGAGCTGGATTATCCCACGGTCCTCCCCATAGGAATTGATAGCGTGGCAGGAGAAGAATCCAGAATCTTCTCTCACCGTGGGCAAAATCTAGGAAGGAGGCAAAAAGAAATCCACCTGAGTCAGGAGTGTGGAGCTAGAGGTCAACTGGAGCAGCTTTGGGTTGTGAGATGCGCACACCCTGAACCCTGCTACAGCCCCAGGTCCTGACGGGCACACACTCAGACACACACGCATGCCCACTCACACTGGTGCATTCCCACTCAGCAGCCCCCTCCCCCAGGAAGATCACACCAGCCATATCAGCCATGAGCTCATTAAGCTGGATGTGTAATTTATGTGAGGTGTGGTGGTCAGGCCAATATCTAGTCCACATTTTCACTTCTCTTTCCTGTCGTCTTCTTCACAGTAAACCTTTAGAGCCTCTAAAACAGGCATGCTCTGAGAAACAAATCTAAAAAGACAGCCAGTCCTGATAGCCAGGGCTTCAGTGTGCACCAAAGACAACAGCCACGGTGAAATATTCAGGAGAAACTGTATGAGCACTGGACAGATGTAGAGTGTTCCCTGTCCTTATTCCCTGATTCTGCACTACAGCATCTCCCTCTAGAGTGTTCACATTGTAGTGCGCATTGCTTTGTGATCTAAGGATGGATCACAGCATACAAGAGGGTACGGGTGGGTGCTAGGAATACCCCATGATGGTTCATATGCACTTCAGCATGTTTGGAGTTGGGCCTCTCTGAGCACAGTGCTCTTGAACCCCAACGGTCAGCGCAGCAGTCAGGGCTTGGGCCAGGACAGCCCAAGTCAGGGTCAGTTCTTCTGTAAGCCAAGGGCCTCATGATGGAGTGGTTGCAAGGGCCCCATGTACTGGCCTTCTAGGATCTTCCATGTGTGTGCTGCAGCATACCCCTCCCCTCATAATGAGACCATTACTCATCTAACCATCCACTGTGCTAACAAAATGAGAATTTAACAGTTATTCCAGATTCTGTGATTCCTACATTAATAACAGAATTTTTCATGTTGCATTTTTTCCAGGAAAAAATATTTTCTGTTGCAATACTTTCTTTCGCAAAGCCCACCCAAAGCAGTGCTAAGGATTGAACCCAGGACCTTCACACTGTGCTAGATCCACAGCCCTTTTGTAACATTTCTAGATGAGGTCTGGGTAAATTGGGAAATTGCTCAGGGCAAGCTTCAACCTCTGTCTCTCCCCCCTTGGCCTCCTGGAGTGCTGGGATCACAGGCCTGTGCCATCGTGCCCCTCTCATTTTCTCTTTTTGTATAAAGTTGGAACATGCATAGCAGAGATTTCTTTCCTTCAAGATTAACTGTCATTAAAAGAACCCTCTTGTTAGTATTTTTAAAATTACAGTTGGGTTCCCTGCCACATTCATAATCATTTTGCCCTTAGCAACACTTACAGTAAAGCTCTACTTTTGAAAGCTGCGCTGTAATTTTTGTTGCATAAAGCAGGACTAAGTGGTGCCTCAGCAATGCACTCTGGCAGATGATGTGCAATGTGCACCTTCACGCACCTGCTGAGTTTGAAAGGACAAACTCAGTCTTCCAGCAAAGGCTGACTCTGTTCCAATGCAGTCATGCATTTACCTGCAGGGTGGAAATCACCTCCTCCCCCACCTCCTTGGTGGACACCAGGTAGCGGGCCATCTCGGGGTTGATGATCCTGTCCTCCTTCTCCCAGCGCACGATGATGGGCTTCTCACCATGGGCCGTGCAGCTCATGTCCTTCTTCTGACCCTGGGTGGCCAGGGTTGTGTTTGGGTAGGACGTTATCATCGCAGGAACTGGAAAACCACAGGGAGAGCAACTGGTTCAGCACCCGCAGCCATGATCCCGACACCCAGCTAAGTCACGTGTTGGGGTAGGTTTCCTTGCAATAAAATTTCCTCAAGAAACTGCTGAGCAAGAATCATGAAGAACATAAAGGGGAGGTGGCAGGGACATGAAGCAGGACTAAACAAGCCCCTGGCAGAATTTGTCTTGGGTTCTGTGTGCGTGGGGGTGATGTCCTCCTACAGTCTGATAGAGGGCAGACATGGGTCAGGGCCATAGCCCAGAGCCCTGGGAATACACAGAAAATGGTGTTCCTTGCTGATTAGCCTGGAAAGGAGATTTAGCATGAGAAGTGACACTCCTCCCCATGGAATCCCAAGGACATCTCCACTCTTGGTCACTTTGGGTGGATCCCTGATTATTGTGTGGTGACTTCTTGCCACTTTCATCTCTCACAGAGTCACACATCTTGCACACCTTTATCAGTGTTCTGGAGACCTCAAGCCTACCCATCCTCCCATCACACCTAGTAGAGAACCCCATGCCAACTCCTTGAGGAAATGGAAACCTGTCATTACGAGACTTCTCAAGCTCCCTTTCTCCACCCAGAATTATTTGGTAGACTTCCTATGTGGCTGACATGAGACCCCACACCTACTACATAAACTACCTAGAAATTCTGGATTACAAGGAGTGACACAACAAGTCTGCAGAAAAGTAAGATAAAATAGAGGTCAGAAACAGAAGTAGGTGCTGGAAAGCCAGACAGCTGAAACTGTCACTGATTACCTGTGAAGCCTGGGATTGAAGGTCAGACATTCACACCCAAGCTCCTTGAAGGACTCATTTTTTTTTTCTTTTTGAGCAAGGCCATAAACAATCAAACATGAGATAAAATGAAAATGAAAAAAAAAAAAAAAACACAAATGGCAAAGGAGAAGCAGATCTCCTTAGCTTGTGTAGAGAATAGAATGTCTCCCCTGAGAATTTGGAACCAGCCTGACTCAGTATAGGTTTACTGTGAAACTTATGCAAAACAACCAACACAGAAGTGACTCTCAACTGCCAACAGGTGTGAGGAACTCAGCAAAAGCAAAGAACCCACTCAGGAGGACAATGCCTTCCTTTTCCCTCCCACCAAAGGATTTAGACGGTGCAAAGGTCTAAATATTATTTTTAAAATAATTTTAAAAATCCATTAGATAGGAAGTCAACAATGACTGTTATACTGCATATTATTGTTTGCAATAGTAGTTGTTCAGATTACCAGATACAAGCTTGTAAGATTGGTCAAAATATTACCAAAAATTAAAAAAGAGAAATGAAAAAAATTGAGCGTTAGCTACTCCTTTTGATAGACTAGCAGAATTCAGCAGTATAAGTTATCCTATCCAAGTTATCCTATCTATATGTATATGTATTTCTTTTCCCCTTCCTTCTTTTCTCCTTTCCCTCATCCCAGTTGTTTCTCCCCTTTGAAGGGTTTCATTCCCTTTTACAGTATCCATTGTACCTTTGAGATCTTCCTTACTCTTTCAGGTTCTCACACTAGGAGACAAGACAATGTTTACACATATGGGTCTGATTTATTCACTTATGCATATCATCTCTAGTTGCATCCATTTACCTATAAAAGTCTTGAGTTTATGTTTCTGTATAATGCTCATTTATATAAGAATGCCACATCCTTTCTACCCATTCCTCAGTTGATGGGCATTTGGATCGTTTTCAAGATTTAGCTATGACAAACTGCGCTGCTACAAACATGGGTGCACATAGATCACTGTGATATGATGGTTTTAGTTCTTTGGGAAAATACCCAGGAGGGGAACAGCTGGGCTGAATGGGACCTCCAATCCTAGCTTTTGATATTTATTCTTTTTGTCTGGCTTTCTGGACTTTCTTCACTAAGCAGAATGTTCCCCGGGTTCAGCCACTCTATGCAGCATGTCAGTGCTGTTTTCATTTTCATTTATTTCTTAATAATATTCCATTGTGTGGATGCGCTGTCTCTTATCTGTTCACTACAGTGCACATCTGCAGCACCTCCTCTATTTGACTAGCGTGGAGAGTTCTGCCATGAACACTTGCATAGATACTGAGTACATGTATATTTTCATTTGTCCTGGGTACATGCCTAACAGATTTACTGCATCATATAGGAATCCCATGTTTAACAGTTTGAGAAATTGCTGCACTGTTTTACCTGGTGGCAGTGCCCAGAATCTTACATTTTCTGGATAAGAAGATTAAGAATACAGTAAGAAGTGAGAGGAGCAGTTAAGATTCAGAGTCCAGGCTGGTAAGATAACTCAGTGGACTAAGCACCTGCTTAGGTAAGCACAGGGACTGGGGTTAGATCCCTGGCGCCACATGCTGCACCAGCCCCACCTCCAGGTATGCTGAGAGGCCACCCAGACTGGGTGTGGTGGCACACGCCTGTAATCTCAGTGCTGGGAAGGCTGAAAACAGAAGGATCCCTATGAGTCCGGCTGTGTAGTGAGATCCTGTACCAGATACACTAAAAAAAAAAAAAGAAAAGATTTAGAGTCCATGGTGAGGGGACAGGCATGTTGCCCTTCACCCTCATGAAGATCCCAAAGCTGCAAAAGAGCTCAACTGCAAAACTGTTGAGGGCCCAAGAATGACACAACTTGCAGCTCTAGGGAAGCAGAATCAGAACCTGGGAAGATCACATATAACTTAGCTTGGTAGGGTGGCCCCTGCGTCTGCAGCCCCAGTTCCTGGTAAAGGCCCTGGCTCCTGCAGCATCCTTTGCTGGGCAGAAATGCTAGATGCAAAACTGTGTTCTAGAAAGTGATCCATGCTTAGTGTCTCACAGAGTCCTGGGCATCTAGAAGCCAGGCCAGGAGCAGGCTTTCCTGTGTGAGTGGAAAGGAAACAAAATCTGTAAAGTAGAAGGATGTAGAAAACACAGATTTCCTCTGAGCTCACAGAAAGTGAAATTACTTCCCACGTGCAAGGCATTTTCATGCTGGTCTTTCTTTGGATTCCAGTGCAAGTCAGATAATTTGAAAAAATGGGTTCTGTACCATCTGGCGCTGCTCTGGGGGAACCAGCATGTTCTTAGGGCTGCCCTTCTCCAAGTCCAGTTTCCTAGTGCTTCAAACAGACAATGGCATAACTGATCTCCAAATGTGTGGTGTTGCTTTGATGAATTGCTTGTTTTCTCCCCTTTCCTGTTTTGAAAAATAGTCATGCCCATGTTTTCTGGTGTATTCTCAGGGAGAAATCCCTGGGCTGCATGGGCGGTGGTTGATTCCTTCCCCTTAGTCTATAAGAAGAGACCTCGTCTTCACACGCTTCACCCTCGGATGAGTCTGGCCAATCGACTCAGTCAGAGCTGCTCTGTCTGGTTGCTGTCCCTTGTCCTAAGCAGGCATTTCCAGCTTTCTAAAGGAATGGAAGGAAGGATTTTTTCAAAACAGGGGCCCTCATCCTGGCTGTTCTGCAATGCTAATGTGCAAAGGCATGGCCTTCTCGCTCATCACAGTGCTGAGTGTGAGCGATGACAGCAGGGTGGGCCTGCAGCCCTCCCGCAGGGGTTTCTCAAAGAGAACATGTGGGCAGGGGATTTAACAGGGATTTGGTACCAAAGAGGGGCTAGGGCAGCTGGGGCCCAGACCTGAGCTGGCTTGGCCCAAGCGCTGGGAGCCGGGCATCTCTTGCATGGTGGCCCTGGAGGAGGCACTCTGTGTTGTGATGCCTCAGTGTGTGAGCTGCTGCTCTCTGCCATGGAGTTGCCTACCAGCATCCCTGATGCATGAAGGTGGAGCCATGTTGCGGATCGGCTGCTGGTGGCTGGTGGCCAAGGGGAGCATCTCACCCAACTCTGCAGTCTGAGACATCACCTCCAACAGTGGGTGTGATGCCACCACTGGGACTGACCAGTGCAGACACTGGTTTTCTTTTTCCTCTCTTCTCAATGGCTGACTGTTATGCGACTATCAGAAAACTGTTTTGAAGAACGTCATGCGGTATTCCATAATTTAACTACCACTGACACTAGATGGGGTGCCAGTGACTCAAGCTTCCCTCATGCTAATCTGGATCCATCCCCTACTTCACAAAGAAATCAACAGAAAACCAGAGGCAACTCAGAAACAAATGTTTGACCCAGTCTTGAGCAGACGTGAACAGGTCCTTTCCAGAAGCTATTGTCTTTATTGTCCAAAGCAACCCTGACCAGACAGGGTGGCAGCCATCTCTGCCCACCCTGAGCATCCATGAGTCCTGGGAAGTCCCTCTGTTTCTCTATCAACTCCAACAAAGAGGCAATAAGGCTGGCCCAGTGCCCATGTTGGGAAACTGAGGCAGGAGCTGAGCTTCCAGGGTTTCCAGATAAGAAGGTGAGAGAAGGTGGTGCCCTAAAGCTTGGACACATTTTGAAAGCTTTTTCTTTGACTATTATTTTTAAAACCCTCTAACATGTTATTAGGAAAAATTCTTCAAACCTACAGAACATCAAACAGCTGTAGGTCCCCTTCCTGGATTCCACAATTAACACCATCCTACACAGATTTAAAGCACAGTTCATTTTTGCTCGGATTTCATCAGTAAATCAAAATTCACTGACAGAATAGTTTTCATTTTTCCTCTACTCAGGGTTCCTGGAGGAATGTGGGGATCAGCAAGGGCCTCAAAGGCCAGGTATGAGGACAGAAGCTATCTTCCTGGGCCCTGTGACTTAAGTGTTGAAAACTTTGAGCTTTATGAGACTCAGGACCCCGGAGGACTGAGGGCATGGCATGGGATCTGGTGATCATTCGGTTAGGACAAGAGCCCTCTGTTAGGAGTTAGGTCCAAGGAGGGGGCAAGGAAGGGGACTGGTAGCAAGGGTATGGCTCCGGCCTTACTTGGAATTGAATGGACAGGGTGCTGTGCCACTGTGGGACTCAGTTTCCCATCTAACTCTGGAGAACTGGGAAGGAATCAGATGACTCTGGGCCATATCTCAGAGGTGACTCATTTGGGAACTTGGATCCCATAGGGCCCAGACCCCATCCCAGGCCAGCTGGTTCCACCTCTGGGGCTGGCGCTCTCACATGGACCCATTTAGTCTTCGAGTTGTCCTGATATGTGGTCTCGGTTGAATCAGCTCAACCCAGTGCTCTCCACAACCTTTGCCAGCTCCTCTCTCGTCTTCTGTTTTCCCTTCCTTTCTCTTCTCTTTAGTACTCTTTTCTCTAGATGCTTCTCTTTCCTTTTGCCTTTTGCTTTCTCGTTCATGTCATCAGAACATGAACGACTAACTTCTATGAATGCCAGCTCTGCGTTAGGAATGCTTCTCTGGAATGCACATATATTTAATTCATACAACAATCTCATAAGGTAGAAATCCTCATTACAGAAATGACCCGGCACGTGTTTATAAACCTAAGTAGATTCTAAATTATGCTACATTTGAGAAATAGAGAAATAACATTTCCCACAGATTCATTGCAAGGAAGAGTGTATTAACAGATGTCTCTGCAGATGGTCAAAGTGGAAACAGGCATCAAACACCTGTTCTGAAGGGGCAAAAATAAAGAATTTACAGATTAATTTCATACTTGACATCTCCCCTTTTTCCTTCATTTCTAATCAAGCAAAAGGAGTATGGGAAGGTGTGAGACTGGCAGACAACAGACATACTCCCATTACAGCTCTCTTCTATGCCTTGTCCAAAGCTCTGTATTTTCCTACTGTAAGTCATTTTTTTTTTAAATCATGACTGCAAATGTAATTTTCATTAATCCCTGGGATGCTGCATCTCCCTTGCCTTCCTCTCCCTTCCCTTCTTCTCTTTCCTCCCTCCTTTTCTCCCCACTCACTTCATGTTCTCTGGCTCTGGGGAGTTAAACAGAGTTCGTACTAAACCCCAAAACTCATGTACTGACCCTTTGCACCCTTCAAGTACAGGTCAATGTGCACTTGGGATCTCATGGCCATAGGTGTGCTCTCAATAGAGAGAATTCTTCATCCCATGAATCCATTAATACAGCCAGACCAGCGAAAAAAATCAGCCTACAGCCATGCTAAAGGGAAGATCCAGAAAGAGAAACCAGGTACTCCGGTCTCAACTAGGAAGCCTTCTCCCTAACCTGGCAGCAGGGGCAGCAGCTGGCTGTGGACACAGCATCTGACCATGAGCTTGCCCATCCACCCATGCACCAGGCTGTTGCCAAGGCCTGAATGTTCGCAGAAGCCCTAGGTCTGGGACTGAGTCCACTCTGGGGAGCTCTCCATACCATCTGGTAGCCCCATTTCCTCCGCAGCAGGTAAGGATCCCCACAGCTCTCCTGCAAGCCCACAGTATCCTTGTGGGATGACACAGGTGAGCCGAGCTATGTCAAGTGCAGGCTCCAGAGCAAAAAGGAAATATGGAGCAGTCTGTTCAAGAAGCAGGATAGGAGTCATTACTGTTCTAAAATAGAAAGCTTTCTTTCTGTTTCTGTGATCTGTCTCTGCCCACAATGATGATAGTTTTTGTTTTGAGGCCCAGGCATGATACACTGGCTGGGCATGCTCTGAGTCTCCCTAGCACCCCCTGCTGATTGGTGAGGGCTCTGGGGTACCAGGAGCAGCCCTCCTCAAGACTGATGTGGAAGACCCAGACCACATGGGAACCTGAGGCCCACCCTGCTGGGCAATCCTCTGCACTGTTCCCACCCACTCAGAAACGTTGTCTAGGACCTGGCCCTGGTGTCCTCTGCACCAACCCATCG
Source organism: Octomys mimax (assembly GCA_002564305.1). Lineage (NCBI taxonomy): Eukaryota > Metazoa > Chordata > Mammalia > Rodentia > Octodontidae > Octomys > Octomys mimax. Next base: position 17,671 of record NDGM010933955.1, read on the forward strand.
CCTCATGGACAGCAGGTGGCATGAGGCAGAGGACTGGGAGAGTAGACAGTGAGCAGAGACCATCTCCTGGGAGGCCAGGGCATGAGAACCTGGGTTCCATGTCCACAGTTCCTGCTCCCTGTCCCCTCAGGCAATCTCATGTAAAGTTACGAAGAACCAAGATGGCAGCTCAGTGTCTGGAAGGACACAGGAACAACAGCCGGTGGGCATGTTCCCTGGATGCGAGGACAGTGCCAAGCTTCCTGAACAGCCACTGTTATTTCTGGGAGGAACCAACAGCCTGGTCAGCTTGGTGAGTAGTAGAGGGAGCCAGGGAGGCTGTCTCTTGGGTGAGACTTAGGCCTGTCAGGCAGCAGCCTGAAAATGGGATGGGGCATACCCATGCCCTCCTTCTCCACTCCCCTGGCAGAGACCTTGTCCATAGAGACACAGGCATCCACAGCAGAGGTGGGCAGTCCTCCTCCAGTCAAGAGTGGTGCCATCCAACCAGCCTGTCCACATTGCTTTTGTCACTTCTGTGGTTCTGCATTTCTCACCTTTCTGGAGGCCAATAAGAAAGCCACGGTCGCGCTTCCTCAGCCACCACAAACAATGCTTGTTCTCTTCAGCATTTAACTTTTTTGACAGAAAGCATACCATAAGGTTTTACTGTTTTATTTATTTATTTAATTTATTATTTTTTTTTCTGGTACCAGGGCTTGAACTCAAGACCTTGCACTTGCCAGCTAGGTCCTTATGCCACTGAGCTATATCCCCAGCCCAAATTTTACTATTTTAATTACTTTAGGTGCTATGAAGCATGTTCACACTGATACACAATGTTTACCCTGTGCCCCTGGCATGCTCCATCTGCTGTCTCCATGGATATGACTACTCCAGGGACCTCATGCAAGCGGGTTAGACAGGGTTTGTCCTTTGAGCCTGGTTTGCTTCAGCCAGCATAATGTCTTTAAGTTTGAGCCACACAACAGCCTCAGTAAGAATTGGCATCTTTCTAAAGGCTGAAGAATGTTGCAGCGCGGGGCCAGACCACATCTCTTCAACCTTCTTCTCTGCTAACGGGCACTTGCGGCTTCTGCTTCTGATTGTGAAAGATGCGGCTACACTGGCTGCTCCAGGAAACGTCTGCAGAAAGAGCTTTGCTGGGGAAAATGGACTGTTATTTTTTTCTTGCTTCTCCTACCGGGCAAGGCTGGACAGCATTTTCCCTGTCTGGGCTCCCTGTTGTCAGCTTCATTTCCATTTCTCCATCTGTAAGAACAACGGGGCCTGCAGCCTCCCAGGGCTGCAATGAGGGTGAAAATGATTCTGTGGTGCACGCCACGGAGGGCATGTGAAGGAAGACCCCCAAAACATCAGTGTGGTTATCACAGCTGCAGAATCAGAAATTCCTTCTGTTCAAATACTTACTGCTCATAAAAGTTTTAACAAATGAGGCTGCCTTCCAGGCAACTCTAATCCCTATCAAGAAAATGATTTCTCCAGCCAGGAATTAATAAGTTCTTAGCACATACTAAGATATCTTCTCGGCTGGGTTATTATGCTTACATAATGAAGTTACTTTGATTATAACCATTAATCAAATGCATGTTTCCAAGCGACAGTGGGTTGCATTCAATGTTAAGCTTTAACAAGAACCCAGCATTCCCACATCCTGGCAGCGATGAGACCCACCAGGGCAAAACAGAGAATACTAGGGTTTGCACTGTGCTCGTTCTGAAGTTGTCTTGTGCCCTGATTGGAAGGAAGTAGATGCATGTTGCATGGCAACCATGGTATTGCCCAGAAGATACCAAGCACAGTGCTTTCCTTTGGCTCGCATGGAGATAGACAGGTCACTTCCCCCTATTTTCTGGTCTATTTGTGTACCTACACTCCCTTTTTTGTTCAATAAGACGTCTTCCTAGATAATCAGGTAAGGGAAAAAAGCTACATACAAATAAACCTGAAGTTTTCTGCCAAAAGTGATAGTAAATGAAAACCTGTAAGAAAACAGAATATGAACATGTCATGGGTAAGTGATGTCCAGAACATTAATCTTAAAAATGATAGACAGTGTGTTTGCTGGTCCCTAGGAGGACCCCATAGTCCAGCTCCTGGAATCCCGTCTCCTGTGTGGCTCCCTTCCACAGGGCTCAGGGCCCCAGGTCCACAGGAGCAGCGCACACAGAGGCAGCAGTGGCACTTTGTTGCCTCTCAGATTAGATTTTAAAATGACCATGTGCTCTGTCTCAGAAGCCATCCGCCATCCAGGGCAGCTGGCTATCCTGTCCCTGGGGATGCCCAAGAGCCCAGAGGGAGGGCCAGAAGAAACGTGAGCTTCAGCCAAGAGCCTGCCAGCAGCTCTCAGAAGCCTGGAAGTATATTTTCTCCTTGCCCTTCCTCCACCTTATCCAGTATACTGATGCCATCAGAAGGCAAGCAGTTTCCATGGAAACAGAACTGGTCATTCCCAAGCGGCTACAGGACAGATGCAGAGTAGTTAGGTCCAAGTAGCGATTTAACTTTGGAGCTGGCAACCTGTCACCCTCATTATTATGAGGGCCACTGAGGTCCCACACGCATGTCCTTACAGCTGCGACTGCAGTAGGACGGCCCTCGGCTCCTGGGGTGGGAGCAGGGCCTCTGGCTTCGGTGCTCATGGGAATGCTCTCGTGAAGTGTCCTGGGGTTTCTTTTACCTTAAGATTCTTGTCCAAGAAGGGCTGACACCCTGCATGTCCATCCTGTGCTTGAGCTTATGATTCCCACTGCAGTTTAACTTCTGAAATTCTGCCTGGTCCTGGAAGTCACTCTTGACTGCTTTGTCTCCGTTTCAATCCACGTTCACTTCTCATGACGTGCTGTTTGTGTCACCACAGGATGTGTGTTCCCATTAGCTTGCTGGGGGTGCATGTGGACTTCTCATTTCATTATTGGGATTTGTATCATTTCTTTTTCACACTCCTTTGTCATTTGTCTATGCTGGTGTCAAGGGCATAAATGTCCCTGTAGAAACCTCTCATGTAGCAATGGTGAGATTATAGCTCACTGGGCGCTCTGCTGAGAAATCTATCTGTGGTTCATCTCTACAGCACCCTTAGCCAGTAGGCATCATTACTAAGCTGATCTTATAAAAGGGCACATAAAGTGGGGCGCAGAGAAGCTGGATGATTTCCTAACTCAAGGTCACACTCTGGAGCCAGAATTTTAATCCATGCAGTCTGCGCTTTTACCACTGTGGATGAATTCATAAGCAATTTAGTTTCACTTTATCTGTTTTTTGTTTATATAAGAGAGCATCACACTGTCTTTCTTTTTTTTATATTTTAGGGAAGGGTCTACAGGGTGTTCAAGGTCTCATTACTAGGTTGGACTCATAGCGATCCTCCTGTTTACAGCCTCCCAAGAGCTGGGATTATAGGTGTGCACTACTGTGCCCAGTCTCAACTGCCATCTCAGCATGCCCCAGGGGAGGACCAGCACGGCAATCCCAGGGGATCGAACACCTGGACCATGCACCTCTTTGCAGCCGCTTTAATCCACTGAGCTATTTGGCCAGCACCATCTTTCATTTTGTGTGCATTTGTATAATCCTCATAATCTATAGATAGTAACTACAGTTTTTCATTGTTGTATAATATTCCTTCATACAAATATTTTATAGTTTTCTTATTTGGGTGGTGTCAGCATTTGACCATGATTGTGTGAATCCTGGTGATTCATGCAGGGGTTTCTCTAGGCTGTAGCTAGGGGAGGGGAATCTGAAGTCATGGTCTGTGTGATCTTCATGTATAAGAGACAATACTGGTTTGCAAAGGTGATTGCACAAACAGCCTCCCTGCAGGCTGGGTAGCTGACCTGAGAACTGCGGCTTTGCCGGAGCATCCCTGGCCCACACGGGGAGATGACAGGAGGCTGACTCAGCTACCCTCCACAGGCCTCGGCGGCAGGAGGACTGGAACCACAGCTGGAAGAGTGGGCTCTAATGCTCAGCCCTTAACCCAGGGGCTGTCCCCACCCTCATCTATCAGCTGGGGGCCGCTGAACCAAACAGCCAGAGCCATCTGGACAGTGGATGCCGGTGAGGTCTCCTGTGGCGGACACTGTGCCCATCTTAAGCAGCCGCCCAGACAGAACATCTCTTAGGGCCCAGGAGGCTGTCCTGCCTGCATGAAGCCCAGGACTCTCAGTGAGAAGCAAAACAGTGGGCTACAGCCTAGAGAATCCCACTTGTGAAGCGATGTGCTGGGTCACCAAGGTTTAGATTGCAGTCCATAGTGTATTCTAAGTGCAGCTGGGGCAGTTAATTAAGCACATGAAAGTGTCAGTTTCATATTTTTCTATATGCTCCAAATGAAAGATTAGTGAATTGGTAAATAATATAAAATAATAGGTATTTATTAGTAAATATTAGTGATTTGGGGACATATTCATTATGTTATCTAAAAAAAAAACAACATGGGATACAGAGGCGACAAGGCAGTGTCATAAGTGTTGAGCTCTGCTGATGTGACGTGCAGAGAAGGCTGAGGTTGGCTGCGTTTCCCAACAAGAGGCACTGAGTTGTGTTTCCAGAGGTTATGGATATACACTGATGGAAGGGCCTGCATGTGTGTGCATGTGTGTGCACAGTGTGTACCTGTGTTAGTGCACACATGACTCCACGGCTTTCTATGTGTGTACAGTGCACACACATGTACACTGGTGTCTACCACATGGGTCTGTACACATGTATGTACTCACATCTATACGGGTGTGTGCCACACACACAGAGTGCAGTTCTGGGGTCACCAGGCCATCTGAATCATCTTAACACCTTTCTCCCACATTGCAAGTTGAAATGATGGTAATTCTGATGATGCGCATCTGGAATCAATGCACAGCCTTGCATTCCTTACTCCAGAGCTTTCCCTCTCCTGAAGGCGCATCTCGGTGTCCTTAGCCGTCTCCCACCTTGCTCAGTTTGGAGGGTTTGTTGAAAGGGCTGTTTATGCTAAGAGGGCTGTGGACACTCAGTCACTTTGGTGGCATAGCCAGTGGATACTTGGCCTTAGGAGGAGCAGGGAACACAGCCAGCCTCACGGGAAGCTGGAGCCACTTCCCTGCCTGCATACTTCACAGCTGGGCCAGGGCTACTGAGGACTCATGCTGTACACAGCTTTCCAACAAATGCTGGAGAATGGTGTGTGTGTGTGTGTGTGTGTGTGTGTGCGAATACAGGCATGCTCCTGTGTGCATGCAAGCACACGCATGTGTACACACACACATGCACACACACACTGGAAACCAAAGCTGCTGATGCTTTGGGATGTAGGCGCATGAGGTTTACATCCAGGAGTGAAATTGCTAAGCAGCTGGAGCACGTGGATGTGGGGCCGTCACTGCCCTACTTCTGCCAGTACAACTTACACAGGAGCAGGAGCAGGGAGTGCTGAAAACAGCACTGTCGGTCAGGAGGTGTTTTATGACTCAATGGGTCTCAGGGGGGCTTCAGATTTTAGGGGCTTATGGGGCGATATGTGAAGTGTCCCCTCCAGCAGAGTTGGCAGCCCTCACTGAAGTGTAGGTGGCTCTGAATGAAGCAGAGACCAAGAGGAAGACACAGCCCCCGCACACATGAGCGCTGTCACACAGAGCAGGTGGCTCCTTCATGCCAGTGCGTCACTCAGCTTAGGGACATGGGGTCTAAGGTACACAATCTCCAGCTAAGTGACCTCAAAAATAACTTCAGGAAACACAGACCATACCCCTTCAGATTTCTACCTGTCCTTTGTCTTCATGGCTGAGTGTTTAGGTCACATAGTTTCCCTTATAGATGGGGCGGCTGACAGAGGCAGCGCAAGTCTGCAGCCTAAAGATGTCGTGATAGCAAAGACGCAGGGCCGAGAAGGACAGGACAAAGGGCAGAGGTGAAGTGAGGGGCAGGGTCTTAGGTGTTTGGCAAGAAATTAACTATTGTGTGTCTTTACTGTAACACATTTTTAAACTTAGATACCGTATTTTATGATCATCACACATTGGTCCACTGTTTATGGCAATTTCTGTCAAATAAAAACATCACACCGCGCCTTCATCCATCTTGTTTCTGCCTCAGAGTCCACATGACCAGGACGGGAAGCATCTGGGATTGGTGGGAATACCAAAGCAGCCAGGGACCCTTGATGACGTGCACCCCTTGGCTCAGTTTAAGTGTCCTTGGATGGGGCCGAGAGTAGTAAGGACAGGGCCACTTGATGGCTTATTATTTAGCTGTGAAAGTACTAAACACTGTTCTTAAAAACTTTGGGGCATTAGGGCACTGGGGTTGCCCCAGCACGACTCCACAAGCTGTGCTGCAGAAGAAACTGATTTCTTCACAGCCTGGGGGGGGGTGAAGGGCCCGAGAGTGGCCCTCACTCTGGTGTGCAGAAAGTGCGCCTTCTCTCTGTCCTTTGGGCTCCTCCCTCTGGGCATCTGCATCTGGATCTGTTTTATTTTTCCATGGTACTGGGGACTGAGCCCAGTGTTTTTATCCTGAGCAACACCCCAGTGCATTTACTATTTTGATGGCCTCTCATTAAGTTACTGAGTTGCCCAGGCTGGGTGAGAACTTGCAGTCCTCTTGCCTCAGCCCCCCAGAGTGCTGGACGGCGGGTGAGCTCTGATCTCCCTTTCTTGTAAGACCACAGAGTTGACTAGGGCCTAACCCTTAGGTCCTATTTAGCTAAATCACCTCTTACAGGCCTGTACCCAAGGACAGTCTGATTAGGAGTAAGAGCTTCAACATGTGAGGATTTGAGGGCCCAGGACTCACTCCATAACGATACCCGTTAGAGATTATCAGCTTCGATAAAATGAGTTTTGCTCTTGAAAAGAATGTTTATGAACTTCTTTCTCCTTCTGTCACCCAGCTCATTTCTTTTTGTGTAAATAAGTCTCCATATCAATAGAAAGGGATAAAAATGAAAAGATGTTAAAAGATAGTATATATGTGTTAAGAGAGGTGAATAATTGATAATAGTTACAGTGGCGCTACGTTTGTGGATGCTTTTGTTTGTGAACAACTTGGTTTACAAACAGGAGCATTTGACAAAATTTTGCTTTTGTTCAGGAACTCTGGACTGGGTGACAAGCTCCTGGCCATCTTGCCCACACAAACATGGATGTGGCTGTCTTTAGAATAGTAGAAGCAATTAACTTCGTCAACTGAGATATGACAGTACTTTTATTTAAGCTTTTTTTTTTTTTTTTTGAGACAGGGTCTCACTGTGCCACTCAGGCTGGCCTTGAGCTCACACAGAACTTTCTGCCTCAGCCTCCCAGTGCTGGGATGGCAGGCACGCACTTCCAAGCCTGGATTCATTGTACTTTTCACAATATTTTTGATTTGTCTGAATCATTGATAATAAGTACATATTATTTGTACAAGTGGGGAAAATAAAACATTTTGCTTTTAACCAAATTATATGCGCTTCATGGCTCAAGTTTCAGTTCCTTTTAACAAACTTTCCCAGTTGAGATTTGAGCACTGCTGTGTCCTCAGGGGAAAGGGCTCATGATGCGCCCTTCAGCCTGCACAAGCATCTGTGCCACAGGCTCCATTCCTGGGCTAAAGCAGCCAGTCCCACAGTCAACAACAATAGCAACAAGCCTCAGCAGGCTGGCAAGGCAACATCACGTCTCTTTTCCAAGGAGCCCACAGCGCTGTGCACTGGGCCTCTCTCCACACCAAGGTCCGAGTCCCCCCCACGGCTCCTCCCAGCTCAGGTGCAGAGATGTAGAAAGGCGCTGCGGGCTCCATCTGCCTGCCACCCCTCCCCTTTGCACCATCATTAAAAACCAAGTATCACTCTAAAAGGGGCAACCAATCCTTCAGGGAGAGCCAAGAAATCTTGCGACTGATCCGAAGTATCCTCTGCCTCCAAAGAAAAGGCCTTCGAAACCAGCAGCCCCCAGAGACAAGGCCTGAGCTATTGTGATTTCTCTTTGGACACTCTAAGTGCGGGGAGGCTGACAGCTAAATGAGGGGTGCTATTTTGAGAACTTGCAATCAGGATTAATTGTAGGGGTGAGAATCCGAGTGATCTCTGAGGTTGCCAGTGGCCACTTGGACAATGAATGGTTTTCCCCACCTTTCTGCTGTTGCTGGGTCTCCAGGAACTGGTTGCTATGGCGGGTGAGGTGCATCTGTATCTGCCTTGACAACAGCTGTGGGGGAGGTTGTTAAGGAAGCAGAGGGGAGCGTGAGGGAGAAGGTGATGCTGGTGTGTGGCTCGCCCAGCACCTGCCTGGCAGGATGGCAGGATCCAAATTCAAAGACAAAGTGCACAACTGCTTCATATTCCCTAGACTCCTTATCAGGGGCAATCACAGGGGCTCCTACCTCTTCCTCCATCCCTGATGTCCACCTTCACCTTGCAGACTGAGCCCAGCTGCCCTGTCACAAGCTCAGCCTCGCATGCATGACTTCCGCATGGCACCCTACAGCAGCCTGGGCTTGCACACATCACATACACTGAGCAGAATGACATGCCTCCACTCCCATCCCATTCCACCCCACCCCGCTCCACCCCACCCACCTTACCCTACCTCATCCCATCCATTGCCTATCTTGGGGTCCCAGACTCAGTCTTGGACCGATTCCCATCCATTCACAGCCTCTTCCAATAAGACTTGTCTTCCTCATCCTACAGCTGTCACCTGAGCCCAATTCTGGACCAGGATGCCTGTCTCCTGGCTGCTTGGTATGTCTGTCCCCATCTCTGCCTGCTTCAGCCTACTCCAGACCTCTGCTCCCTAGCACGGCCCACAGGGCGACACCCTTGTTCACTGCTCACAGTGGCATCCTGCTACCTATGGTGCACTCACTCCCCACAGCTTGACATTAAAGACACTTACATGTGGCTGTAGCTCGTGTCTCCACCTACTGGCTTCACCCTCTCCCACGCTAATGTGTTGCCTCCCCTGTGGAGGATGTTGTCTATTCCTCTGCATCCTGCTCTGTGTTTTGTGGTCTGGGAGTGCAATTTCCCTTCCAAGGCAGGGCTGCTGGCACTGTTTTTCTTTTTAGAAAACGACCTCCATTTCCCCAGTCTCAGTACCATGTGTGGTGTTTGATTCTTTTTATGTTGAATACAACCTTATAGGAAGTTGCGAAAGGGGTTTGGAGTCTCATGAATGCTTCACGAGATTCTCCCCAGTATTTTTTTTTTTTTTTTGTAGCTCTGGTATAATATTAAAATTGCAATCAGAATATAAAAGCACAACCTTATCCACTATATATGCTAATTCAAAACTAATTATTCTCCCAGGATGTTTTGGATCATATAGAATATGTTATCAGGTTGAATAAAACTTAATTGATAATAAAAAAAAAAACCAGGAAACTAATACGAGGACATTGCTACTTCATGTAACCACTGGACCATGGACCTTTTTCATCCCTGGCCCACATTTGTCTGCACGTATGCCTGCTTGACTGTGTTGCATTACATTTTCAGGGTTTCCCACCACAGGGCAGATCTGTTCCAAGTCACAGAAGAGGCCCGTACTGCTGCGTCTCTGCATCTGTGTCCCGTGCACCATGGTTTCACCTCCGGGCCTGGTAACACCCGATTTCTTCTCCACCTCCATAGGCCTGTCACTCGGAGAAGGTTTCACAAACACCATTTACCAAGGAAAGCTGCTGTGACCATTGCTCTGTGGGGTCATTGTGTGGACAGAGATTTTCATTTCTCTAGAATAAATGTTGAGAGGAGACCTACTACTAGGCTGCACAGCAGGCAAGCACTTAGTTTCATAAGAAATTGCCTGATGGCTTTCCAGGGTGGCCACACCATTTGCTCTCCCTGCCTGTGGGGTCCGAGGCATTCATTCAGTGTCTTCTGGTTCTTGCCAGCATGTGGCATTGTGTTTGTCTCTTACTTTCACTGTTCTAAGGGCCTGATGGGGCCTTATGGTTTTCATCTATGGACCTATCTACTCATAAACTGCGTGAGTTGACAAAAGCAGCAGCATGTCCTGTGTGCACCCTGGGGCAGCACAGACACACTGAGGTCCCTGGCTGCTTGGACACTGCTGCATTTACTACGGTGCTGCCACCACACTGGCCACTCCCACTCACCCAGCAGGCTTCCATCCACTGCCCATTCTCACCCTCCATTGCCCCCAGAGCTGGGCAGTCTCTGAGGTCTCGGATCATGCCTTAACTGTGCGGAACCCGACTGTGAGAACACACATACGTTGCTATTGGATATGGAAATTCTGGATTTTTTTGTGCAGAAGGGAGTGCTCAAGGCAGGCAGAAGCCAGTGTTATAACACTGTGTGGCCATGTGAGCCACTGCAGGAGCCTCCCTGTCACCAGACATCAGAGCGAGTGTGACACAGAGGAAGACTAGCTATGGCAGGATTGGGTCGAGCGTGGACTTAGTGATGATTTCCTTGGGAAGGCCAAGCAAGAGTCAAAGAAATACATCCCCGGAGAACATCTTTTACCTGATTCTTTAGTTTGGAAGGGGTTTCTCCTTAGTCTGATATTCTGCTCTTATTCCAACTTCCCTGGTGACACTATTTAATCCTCTATCTCTTTACTTATTGATTGACCTACTTGATCTGCCCAAGGTTGAGAGGCATGTGTAGGAATTTATCACAATTGTGTTTCTTTTACTTTTTGTTGAATTTGAACAGATTCTCTAGTGCTTAGGTACACAGACAATACACAAAGGTTTCTTCCACACACTGCTGGGTAGTGTTGGTCCTGTTAGCCAATATGGGGCCATCATCTGTTTGGATACTTTTGCTCTGGAATTGCGTTTTATTTGACAGAGTCATTACATCACCTGCTACGTGCCTACATTCCAGTGTGTCTTGGCTTATTGACTCTGAGAAGCAAGGCTCTCTCCCCCCAGAGGGCTCCCACTTCCACTGTGCCAGGCACTCTGAGCTGCAAAGAGGAGCCCAGTCTCTGGAGTCTTCTGAGTTCTGAGCTCTTGTAATTCCTTCCCAGGGAGGGTGAGCAGCAGCAGGAATCTTACAGCCCCTTCTCTCCCACTTGTCTTGGACTTGTGATGTACCCAGGCTCTGTCCTCTTCTTCTATTGCCAGGCAGATTCCTTGCCTGGCTGGGGACTAAGGTACTTCTGTAGGCAGTGGGCTGGCCTCTGCCAGCCATCTGCACTGGCCTGCAAGGCCTCGTAACTGGATATGAGTGTTGCCAATTAACTCAGCCACTGAATACCTCATTTGTTTGTTTGTTCATTCGTTCATTCGTTTAATTTCACAAGATTTTAGCAGCCACCAGAGATGCCAGTCATGGAAGCAGGTACAGTTGTACACAGAGAGAAGGTCGTCAGAGTCACGGATCCTATGAACCCTGCCTCCCAGGACACATTGAACCAGTGAGCATACATACAGTGACATGGCACTGTGTGTGGTACCCTGGGGGAGTCAAGGCTGCTCCACATTCCTGCTCTGGAGGACACAGGCAATGTGCTGTCCAGCCACCTTGGCTGGACACAGCTGCCTTCTCTTCTGCTGATCACAGTGGTCAGCAGGCCTGGCCACTGTGATGAGCAGCAATGTGAAAGGTTCTCAAGGGAGTGAGGGTGTGTGTTCCCAGACACTCCTGCTACAGAAATACTCGGGTCAAGCCACAGAGCAGCCTCACACAATGTCAAGTGTGACCCGGTATCTTTGCAACCCAGAAAGAAGTTTCCATGTCATTAATATTCACGTTTGGGAGGGATCCCTGCTTGACTGAGGAAGTGGATGAAATAAAAAATAAATCAGGTCCAGTTGTCTATACGCTCTACAGAAGGGGGAGAACTCTCTTTTCTTCTTTTTCTAAGAAGCTTCAGTGTTGGTGCTCAAGACTCCCTGGAGAGAGGGCCAGCCATAAAAATGCATTTCCTTGCACTATTCCCTCAATAGCCTAAGAGGCAAGCAAATCAGGCTGTACAGTCATTTCATTTGTCTTATCATGATTCATTTTTAATGAAATTTATAAGAAAGCACTTGCATCCTGAAAAGCATTTCTAAAATAACTGGGGCAAAGGTATGGCTGTTTTTGGTAACTCACATCTATTAATCTGTAATCAGTTGTAAAACTAGGGAGATGGGCAAGGGGTAGAAAAATATCCGTATGTTGTTGGAACTGGATCTGCGCAAGCTGATTTTGGTCACTTGAATAGTGAGCCATTGGACAGCTGGTTTGCACCTGGCAGACAGGTCAGAGCTTACAATGTAGTGCGGTACAGGTGACAACTGGCAAAGCCAGAGACATTCCATGGGTGATCAGGGGATCGGGATGGGAGTGCAGCACAGCCCCTCCATCCCTCACCTGGAGTTCTGCTCTGGTCAGATATAGTGGCATGGATGAGATTCCCAGACAGGGCTAAAGGGCAGATGTCCTTTTATAATGTAGAATTTGGCTTCCTTTCCCCTATTCTTCAAAATTGGCTTCCATAGTGGAAAACAAAGATCACTGAGTCTGGAAATTGAACAGAACTAATGATATCCTTTCCAAGCTGGGAAGCCTGGCACCTAACTCTAAACACAACCCTGAACATGCTTCCCCCAAACTTTCTCACCAGCACCTCAGAGGATCAAGACAAAGACTTGCATCCTTCCTTCCAGGTGACCTCCTTATCAGTGTCTCAGAAGGCCACTGATTTCTTAACTGTTCATTCTGTTTCTTGATTAACTTACCCTGATCATAAATTAAGAGAAGCTTGATACACAAAATGTAGTGAATGCAGCTAGGGGTGCAGTTCATACAACTCAGCCCTGGATTCCATCCCCAGCAGGCAAGTAAATAAATAAATGGATAGATAAAATGCAAAGCCTGGAGTTCTTTTTTTTTTTTTTACTTTAGGGAAGGGGCTACAGGATGTTCAGGGTCTCACTACTAGATTGGACTCAGTGATCTGCCTGTTTACAGCCTCTCAAGAGCTGGGATTACAGGTGCACTCCACCACACCCAGTCTCAATTGCCATCTCAGCATGCCCCAGGGGCAGAGCAGGCACAGCAGGCCCAGGGATTGAAGCCCCAGCCCTTGTGTCTGCTTGCAGGCACTTTAATCTGCTGAGCTATTTGGCAGCAAAATCAGGATGAAGTTTGTTTTTTTTTTTTTTGTATTCTTAGTAAAATGCAAAGTCTGGAAGGAGCAAAAAAATATACTACCAATATCCACGATCCAGAAAAGAACATTTTCGGCAGTGGAATTTCCTTTTCACTCGTGCGATTTCCTCCCCTCTGAGTGAAGGAAATCAGACACACAAAGCGAAAGGTGAGGGGCTTCTCTTACACGAGAAATCCCATATACAGATAAGTGGGAGAGTGGAGTACAAGAGAGATTGTAGGGAATGGGGAGGCTGAGAAGGAGTTAAAAGGAGGGGTCAGGAGAGGGAAGGGAGAGGAGATGGGGTTAAAAGAATCAAGAATGATCAAGATATGATGTATACAAGTACCAACACCCCAAATGAATGGAACCATTATGTATTGAAAAAGTACATTCATAAAACATTTTAGTATAAATACATTTCTAATTCTACTTTTAAAAAATTACCTGCATTGTATGACTTCTGCCTGTATTAGGAAAACCTTCCTGAACTCATCATTCACAATTATGATAGAGAGTTAGTAACACCAAGACACTATCATTCATGCAAACATTCAATTAGCTACTTTGACAGAAACAATTTTTATAATTATAAAGCGCTTTGTTGACCCTATTTACATAAATCTTTGTCTACCCTTCTTATCCTTTGATACGGATAACTAAGGATGAACATAGTGGATCAAAAGAGATTAGTATTTACACCGCTTTCACATAGGCTGTCAGTTTATCTCCCAGAAATTTCTCCACCACATAATGTATCAGAATACGAATCTTTGTATGTTCCTGTCAACATTCTCTATTATCATTTTTTGTTTCTCCACATACTTACGGATAAAAATCAATGCTTGATAAATTGAGAAAATGAGATTCTTTATAGCTATCATCCTACTTCCTAAATGGCATATCATTTGTAAATTAACATTAATGCAATGTATTGAAATAAGGTTATGTTTTATTTTGTTGGATAATCTGAATACTGTTTATCGAGTGTGCTTGCTATGGTTCAGACAAATTGGGTTTAAACATCTGTGGAAGGAAACCTTTTAGCAGAGCACCAGATACATCAAGATGATTTGTAACATTGCTGTAATTCCAAAATAAATATTGGCATACAAATGGATAGAGAGAAACAGCTGACAACAAATGACGTGTAAAATTCTTATCTGAAGGTCTTGTGATAGTCATAAAGGAAGAATTTGCTTTGATATTATCTAAAATCATCGTCAGGAGTGATATAGTCTTTCAAATGACAGTACTCAGGACAAAATCTCAAAGGCTACATATTTTGTACTGTATCCAAAGAGCAAACTTTTCTCGCACATACGTGTTTTTATATGTATTTGTGCTATAGAATTTCAACATGATGGATGACATTTTGCAGAATGAAGAAGCCAGCATTTGGTGGCTCAAGTTGCACTCCCGACTGCCTGGTTGCTGAATCCCCAACGCAGCTGACAACGGACTCCTGCCAAATGCACCTTTCCACAGGGGGAGCTGTGCATGCTGTGTGTGCTCCACGGATGGAAATGAGCCCCACGCATCACTCCCTCAAGTTGTGTGTTGACAAACACTGAGGAATCTAGGTACAGGGGTGTGTGACAGGCCAGCTGTATGGAGGATGGCTGGCCCTCCAGAGATGCCTGCAGACAGAGGAGTGTGCACACAGGGCACACAGGTGCAGAGGTACTTCCGCTCTGTGACTGCCTTCTTTCTTGTTTGCACAACCCGCCCTGACTCTTCAATCCTCACCATCAGCTGAGGGCTTCCATCGCTCTTACCGCCACACCTGAAACATGGCCCCTGTGTGTAGGGCTTCATGACCGGGCAGACCTCTTCCCTCTAGCTGCTTCTGGCAAGCCTCTGAAAGTCTCACAGACACATTCTTTTTCTTCTCAAACATACTATAAATTCTGTGCTTTCCACCATGGGCCCTTAAGCCTCCCAATTTTTCAAAATGTCCAAAATCCCACAGAAAGGAAGAATGCTGTGGCGTCTTCTCATCCATGCCCCTTTCCTTCCTGGAGCCCTCAGCTTACTGACTGCCCAGTGATCCTCAGGTTTGCCCTTTTCCCCTCCCCCACATTCTTGTCCATCTTGGAGTCCACCTCATCTTCGCTGGGACCACAGAGAAAGACGAATGCATAACCTTTATCCTCAGCCCTCAGAGGAGCAAGCCATGCCAACTAAGGAGAAAAAGAGAGAGCAGAAGAGGTATCTCACGCCTCAGGGTCTTATAGAAATCGCCTCCTGCTGCTGGTCCACCACTTACAAAAGCCCCAGAGGCATCCGTGAATGGATGTGTTCTAACTGTGAAAGACTACGATGAAGGTAGTTTTCATGGGACCCTGAGTTAGTTCTCCTGAGTAAGTCATTATACTGGGGAGCCCAGTCTCTGGCTTGCTTTCTGGCATGCGGTCCTGTGAGGTGATCTCTTGATTTTTTCACGTGCTCCTGTGCCACGGTGGAGCTGCCAAGAGCCCAGCTGGTGCTCCTGGATCTCTAGATCTCCAGAACCGGGAACTGCATGAATCCCTTTTCTCTGCAGAGTACCCAGCCTTAGGTATTCTGAAAAATGGACTCAGACAATGTACACAGAACACAAGGATGAAGTAGAGATATAAGCATGGCAAACATAATTTTATTTAATACTCGGTAGATAATGTTTTGTGATTCGTTGAGTCCTTAATATTTCCTTGAGAGAAATTTCTGCCTGAAGCCCTGAGTTGCTAATCGCTCAGTTCCCTGCCCTGTATTTACAAACCACTCTTAGCACGTCAGGTGTTAACACCTATCTTACATCCTAGGAATTAGCTAAATGTTTCTCATAAACCTCTCTCACATGCACTATGGATTCTTCTCTTGATTTTACAAACAAAGCATATTTTCCAAATGGACTCCCATGACTCCTGCCTTGGCAGACCTAGCCCTGTAATAATCAGATGAAGCCGTACACTGCGCACTGAGATACTGAGCTATGTTTGTGGCTATCACCCTAGAAATGAGAGGAATATGGGAAGGATTCAAACATAACAGTCAAACTGGATGGGTGGAGTCAACCAAGTGATGTAGCAGCCCAAGGAGCAATGGAGGGATTGTGAGGTGGCCCTGGGGCTGGGGGTTCAGGACACAAATCTGGGATAGTGAACAATGACAGCTAGTGTGAAGAGCTTTGGCAGAGAAGCTACACAGGTGGGTGGGATTGGGATTCCAAAGCACGAGGCCAGCTGGTGTCCATTCTGAGGGCCTCTGTGGTTGCTAGGAAACCTGTACTGCTGAAGAAGCATCACAAATGATGCCCAGGAAGCCACTCCTAAAGTGCTTAGTGTGGCACACTTCCCTAGAGGACAAGAGTGAGGGTCCCACACAGAGATGTGTAGAGAAAACCCCACAAATGACTGCTTGAAGGAGACCTTGTGCTTGCCAGGCAGGCACTTGTGCAGTTGAGCTATCTCCTAGGCCTTTGTTTTAAGGGTAAGACATCTGCATTATAACTATTCTTACTGCTTCTGACGTCTATCTGCTTAGGGTAGCAAATTAGGTTCTTAATTCTAATTTGAATGTGTAATTGGGCAACTGATTAGGCTGATGATGTCAAGTGGAACTTTCACTAAGGTCAGACTCAGAAGTGGAATGTTTAAGAAATGACAAAGATAACCAAGTATATTTATAAGCTTAATTTCTTGTATTTATGAAAGTTACTAGGATACCCAGAAAGCTTTTGTCTGTCAGATAATTGGAATGCTTAAAAAGAAAATCAAACAGTTGTAATTTATAAATGTAGTTTAAAGTAAAATGAATGAAGTTTAGATGAAAAATGATACCAAGATAAAAATGAATGAACTTTAGAGGTGGGGCCAAACATTAATCAAAATCCTTTTAGAGTACTTATTCAAATGTTGTAGATTCATCTATCGAATATTAGGATTTGTAAGTGGAGCTAAAATTTAAAGGAAGAAGTAGACTTTAATAAATGACCATATTAATTATTAAAAGCAAAGTAATATTTTAAATAATTTTCCACTCTAAAGCACTTGAGGGCTCAAAAAAAACTTACTAAAGACAAATATACTTAAAACTGATGAGGAAAATAATGATTAACTAAAATTCAAACACGGAGGCATAATCAGGATCTGTTGTTAGGGTCCTTTATAAACACACTGGATATAACTTTTCTAAGTGGAAACACATCATATAGGCTGCGTCTTCATTGTAGACACTTGCTGTGTGTGGCTTGGGTCCAGATGTTCACCCGAAGTCTCATGAGGTCCTAGGTGGGGCTTCTCAGAGGTGGCTGGATCTAGAGCATGTGAAGCAGGGGTGAGGTACGTGTGGCTGTGATCCAAGGTGTCCCACTGCTAAAGTAGTCCTCCGCTGACTGGCGTGGCTCAGGTCGGAGCATGGACATGGGAAGCCCCACCTTGGATGTGCATGCTACCTGCCCTACGGGTGCACATCCTGGACAGAATATAAGGGACAGGAAAGGGCTGCTTGTCACTTGCTGCTTGCTGCATTCGGTTCTCTGCCCCACCTCCCTGCTTCAGAGCCAGTTGACTATGGACTGAATCATCTACAACCTGGAGCTACAATAAACCTTCCCTCCTTTAACTTTGAATATTGGATATTTTGACTCAGCAAGGAGAAGAGCTACCGATGACAGCATTGCTATCTCATGGTAACTTTTCTATCCCTCCCCTCCATACCACCATACTTTTCCCCACCCTCATCCCTTCCCCTTGGCTGGACTCTGTTCCATCCTTGTCTGCTGTCATCTGTAGCTGCGGGTCACTATGCACACACACAGGCATGTGCATCTGGGCCGCCTCTTGGCCCCTGCTCACTCTACAGCTCACTGGCATAGCAGTACCTCACGGCCAGTCCAAATCACCTGGGCAGGCCCCAGTGCACCTTTCTACAGAACTGGGCCACAGTTTCTGCCTGCCAAGAGGCTTCCAGGCTGCGATGACCCCTGCTGGCCTCAGGTGACGCCTCCCTGCCTTGCCTAGACATGGCAGCACCCCCACTGTCACTGCCAGTTTCTGGCTCATGCCTACAATCTGTTTCCAGGCCAAGTCACTCATGGTCCTGCCCAGCAGGGCACAGGGACCTGGGAGTCCAGCAGGGAACTGCTTTTGCCACACAGTTGTCCTGAAGAGATGGAGAACTGGAGGTGCTTGTGTCCCCAAACCTCTTCCTGGTGTTAGAGTATCTGCACAGAGCAGCTCTGTGACTTGGGTGAACTGCTTAACATCTCTGGGCTACCTTTCTCCATTGGTAAACTGGAGATGACAGTCATGTCTATCTGAGAGGTTGAGGAGATACAAGCTGAGCACTGGACCTTCTTGGACTGTCAGTGCAGAGATAGTGTGTGTGTTCCCACCTGGGTAACACTCCTACAAGTTCTCCACGTATAAACTTTGGGGAAACTGGATGAATGGAAACATCTGGGGCCATTCCAGTTCCTGTAGGTCGAGCATCTCACTCTGTCTCCTGTCTTCTCTGTTCTGGGCTATTCTATGATGGTTTTGATCTCATTCACTGCTTCCTCCCTGCTTTGCTCAATCACAGGGCCCCGTCTTTCCTCCTTCAAGCCTCTGAATGCCTCCCATTTGCAATCTCCGGTGGGTTCATGTTTCTACCACATCCCACACTCCAGGTGGGGACCCTGAGTTTTTATCCCTTAGGTACAGTGTGACTGAGTTAGATGTGGATCCCGGAAGCCCAGAGCTAGAGACTGGTCAAACTCTGAGTGTGGGTCTCACCTGGCTTCAGCTTCCTCTCTCTAGCAAGAGGTTTCAGTGCTCTACTCTGTCTCTCTAGCCCAAGCCTCCCCAGTGCACCAGAAGGTCACAACCAGTTTTCCTAGGTCTATAGTTTATGAGGACAGGAAGCCTTGTGAACAAGGTCACTGCCAGATCTCCTGTGTGTGTGAGTCTTGCTTCTCTGGGAATATAACATGAGGAGTAACTTATTTACATGGGCGATAGAGGAACCCGCAGCGGCCTACAGGGGAGCCGAGTGAGAATACCATGGCGATGGGAACGCACTGCCGTGGAGCCGTCTGCCCTCTGCCCTACGGAGTTACCAGGGTATGATGGGGCACCAGGATGTGGCCACAGGATAAAGCCAATGAGACCCAAGTCAGTCAATGGATCCAGGACACCCTCACATCCCAGTGCTACCACTGTGGCCATCTCTAGTGGGAATTCGTTGTACCATATGAAGTAGGAAATCATGGGGTTCATAAACTATGGAGTCATTTATCTTCTTTTATATTTAACTTGAAGAATGTTACATAACAACCAATAATTAAGGCTACCAGAGCTGCTGCTTAACTGTGAAAGGATTTTTCTGAGCTCTTTAATTACCCCTGCTCGCTTCAGCAAGAAAGCGTGGCAAAAGGCTAGAAAACAATCTAATCCTCAAGGGCCATCTGGAGGGAAAAAAGTGGTACCTGTCCCTGAGCGTTAACACTGCCTTCACTCAAGGAGCATCTTGTCCCTCCTCCCTGTGTCCTGCACTGGCCCAGATGTACTGATCCGCAGGCAGACTTGGCCTCAGTCCCAGTAACAGTGAAGGACAAAGCTAAGGGAGAGGCACTGACATCAGATCCATCTGCACTGCACGGGGCACCTCTGCCCCTACAGACAGTGCTTGCATAATACGTGTGACTGACGTACATCTGTTTCATCATGGGACTACAGAGGAAAGCTCACTGTTGCATGGATAACTTTTACATTGTCACTACTGAGGATGTCCGGCTAAAACAGAAGCCAGACAGACCCAAGTGAGGAAGTCTGAGGCGGCTCCAGCATCGAACCTGGGGTGGAGGGTGGAAGCACTCCGGTTGGAAATAAACTTCCTCTGATACATGCTTTACTCTGCGAAGTGAAAGGCACTTCGCCCTCCTCCTTCCTAAGCACATTAACATATTCCAAGGGATTCCTGGGCCTTGAATGTGGCTGTCTGTGTTTCCCACCTGCATTGCAGAAACTGTTTCCGGAGGTAAGCAGCTTGGCTCCAGGCACAAGCCTAAGGCTGGAACCAAAGTGAAGACTTCATCAGCACCCGAAAGAGCCAAAGTGAGGCTTCCCCAGCGCCCACTCCAAACAGCATCTCCCGGAGCCATGTGGCATGTTGTGGGTTCCTTCAGCCCATGGCTTGGATCATCCTTCCCTATGAATCTCCACAGGTGGGAACTAGTTCATGTTCCAAGATTTCTACTGAACTTTGGTTCTGTGGGGGTCATTTCAAGGAGATAGCTGCATGGCAAAGGAAAAAGCAAGGCTTTAGTGTTCCTGGCAAACACTGGCAGTGCCCAGTCCGTGGCACACAGTGTAGTGAGGTACAGAGCAGAACCCAGGGACAAGACTGCACAGACAGAACTGGAGCCTGGCTCTGCTTGGTACAACATAGAGGCCAAAGGTCAGCTCTCTCTCGGCTTCCTCCTCTATCCCACAGGGTTGATAATGGTACTTTGCTTGCAGACAGAAAAAGCTCAGAATCTCCCTGCTTCCTGCTTCCTGAGGTAAGGGTATGGGCCCCTCCTCAGGCTCATGTGGTGCTTTTTGCAAAGAGGAGTTATGCCCATCCCTTGCTCAGTTACTGTGGCATCCTCGGAATAACCAGCTGGTGAGCCTGGTAAAGGGCATTGGTGGGTGTGGGCCTGGAAGGTCTGACTGTAGGGTCTGGGGACTGGAGTGGGACCCTTCGTTCTTAGTCTCACTGAGGGCAGCAGCATCTGAGGACAACCAGCTCAGGATGTGGAAGCCCAGACAGTGGAAAATAGAACTGAGCCAGACCAGGGGTCACAAAGACCACCTCTGCAAGAGGAAATCTGTATCTGCAGGGTCTAGTTATTTCAGAATGAGGCTGGGAGTGGGGAGGTCATGGGATCTTCCGGGGTACCCCCAACCCTGGCAGTGGGTAGGGGATGGGGTAGTTCTCCCCCTTGTTCTCCCTGGCCTGTGGGGTGGCATCTGGGGGAAGAACAAGGAGTTGAGGGAAATAAGCAATGCCACCAAGCAGGTATCTGCCCTCCTCTGTCTAAGCCAAGTGTGGTTACAGCTGAGCATCTCCCCTCTGAAAATACAAGATCCTGTCTATGGCCGTACTGCCCTGAACACACTTGATCTCTTCTGAAAATACAAGATACACAATGCTGTGAAATCTAAAGCTCTTCTGGTCCCTCGTGTTTTGGAATAGTGGCACTCAGCCCAGACTGGCTTTGCATGCCCTCACGTGAAATGCTGCTATTCTTTTGTGGTGACAGCCACCTGAGGTGACCGAATAGTGCCTGGGAGGAATGAAATGGCTTTCTGTGATTTTCTCAAACCTTGCGACTTTCAAGTGGCAGCAATGCCCGTGCCCTTCTCACCCCAGGCTCTGGCAGGGATGTGAGCCCCCATAGGAGGTGGCACTGCCGCTTTCACTTAGAGGGCGGCAGCGGCTCCTCTCTGAAGAAGAGAACATTCTGCTGGGCTCGGTACCTTTGCCACTGACTGTCTAATTCACCATCTTTTAAATTCTCCCTGTGAATGACTTCAGAGACGGAAAGCAGTTATGTGTCAGAGTGGAATCGGGCAATTACGGTGGATTATCAGTGCTTTGTCCCTCTATAGAAAGCAGTTTCAAAGGTCCTTTCTGTAGAGAATACATCAACCCTAAGTACTTTGATACTGAGAGATTACGTATTTGGGCTCTTGGAAAGGAGGGGAGAAATAAGTTAATGGTTTTGATATTTATTCAGTTAGAGGAAGTAATGGCAGTACACACTTGACCTTGTAACATCTCAGGAAGAGCAAACAAGAACGAATATTCATGCCTGGAACAGTGTGGCGTGGCTCACAGATGGAGGAGTGGCCCTGTGGCAAGCACTCTGTCCGAGGTGTCCAGGGTATTTCCGAGACACCCTGTCTCAAATATGAGTTGGTCACCTTGATCTACGGGAAGACAGCAATCACAAGCAATGCAGTGCTAGGCAGCATCTCCTGAGTCTTTAAGGAACAAAGGAGTTAATCCTGCGGGGAAAGGCCAGTGTGATATATTTCCCAGCACACGGCGCACTCAGGTGTCTTAGTCAGGTAGTTGTCCCTAGCTGGGAGGAAGCTATGATGACATAATTGACTGGGCACAGGGTCTGAATCCAACAGGAAACTTCCAGCAAGGATAGCAAAGCCCCCTGTCGCTTCTTCCCCCGAGAAGGAGCACAGGTAACAGAAGTAGTAACTGGTTTGGGTTTCTACAGTTCCCAAACCAGCCAAACACTGGAACTCGCCACTGGGCAAAGA